>JADLZL010007746.1:0-53984 GCA_015844335.1 Chrysopogon serrulatus | reverse complement strand
TTTTCATCTATGCTAATAAAAAGATGGTTTTAGGATCACTCTAGCATAGATTTTGTTTATCATCTTTTTCCTTGTTAAGCTACATTCTTTCATGGCTCAAGGCAAAAGGTAAATTTGCGACAAAAAGACAAACTTTGATACTTACGGTTCTTCTATGAATGTTGAGTTGTTCTTCTTTTTTTGCGCAAAGTTATTGGACTTCATCACAAGCCTTAATTCATCTCTGATGTGAGTTCATCTCAGGACTTACCTAGATTATATTTGTGAGCTTTCTACAGGGGTTAGTCTGACAAAATAACCAGTGTCTACTATACTATTCTTTTGGTTCAAAATCAAACTAGACACACATCTAATTTGATTTAGGAAGGTATTTTAACCTAAGCACCATGCTTAATTTAAAATGTCTTTAGAAGCAAGATCAAAATATCTATGATTTAAACTAAGCACCATGTTTAATTTAAAAGATATATGAAGATACTCCAAACCTAAGCATAGTATAGCAAACAGAGGTAGCATGAGAGCATATAGAGATTTGACACAAATAGAGATGAAAGAGCATGATCATGGCGAGGAGTTTTCTTTTTCTTTTTTTTGACTAAAGATGCATTGACATGCATGTGTGCGAGGAACTAAATATCTTTGCAGATTTGATATGAGATGGGGTAGATGCATGGATTGTTCAAAGCAAACGTGCAAGGAATACAACATGATAACTACTCATTAAGTTTAAAGTCCATGAGCAAGACTATCTCACCTTTCTTGATCATACTTACCATAACTCACAATGGAATTTGTCGAGTAGTGCAGCGTTGTCATTAAATCACATGTGATGAACTTTGGCTTCCTATGACGGTGATATTTTTCTCTAATCTATACATGGTTAGAAATATATATGTTTATACAAACCTGTGAGATGGCACGGTTCCCATTTTGATGGATCATGAATGTTCAGGCACCTTGGGTTCTTCAATATCTCCCTTGTCTTGTTCTTATAAAATGTCGCCAGAAGGTTAAACAATTGATTTCCTGCTTATTCCACAACTCAACAAACACAGGGGTAATCCTACAAAAGCTAGTGGTACACTAAGTTAGCAGATATCAAGATCAATATCAAAATCTTTACGCTAATTGTTTCCCCGGCAACGGCACCAAAAATGCTTGTTGACATTTCTAATGTCGTTACTAGAAATAAAGATAAATCCCTATCCCCAGCAATGGCGCCAAAAATTCTTGTTGGTATTTCTTATGCATAATTAAAATATAAAGGATTCCACAAGCGCACAGAATTACCATTGTAGCATTTTACCGGAAGTATTCCAGATATCGTTATTTATATTTTACCACTGGAAAATAATGGTTAAAGATATTTGATAGTTCTCCATCATGTATCTACTAACTAGTACACCAACTAGATTAAAGTAGGAGTAAGTGGTAAATGATAAGAGTTATGCACAATGTCACACACAGAGGAGAATCCTATAACATATGTATAGCCAACTAACTTGAGAGGCCAATGGGAGAGTTCAAGGTTCCTATGTACTTCTCTATTACTCGGGTTCTATTCTAGTTGACATTAGAATGTAACTAATGCATGGGTAGTATAGTACACACGATAGCACTTCGGAGCAACAGTACATTTTCAACTCTCGAATAGATGAGAAAGAAGTAGTTGGGGAAGGCTGCCAAAAGCTCTACAAAACACCAACTCCGATATGGTGGAATACAAAGGCCACATAGAGCTGTCACCACTATGGGCTACCACAACTAACCGTAAGAATTGGGCGCAACCTCAGGTAACTTATAGCCTAGACACCATGTCTACACTATCAATTACTACTCTAGCCACATATAATAACTAGAGCACCTAATACAGGCGGAGATCCTATGCTAAGATGCAATAACTATACTAACCATACAAATAAGGCATAGAAGTAAATAGAGAAGATAAATATACTAAAGAATAAGTCTTGCAAAGATAAGATACAGATATACCCGGACCTCCAAGGCTCCAAGACAAGATCCGAAACAAAGTCTCTCAACCCTAGCTCTCAACTAGCTAATCTACTACATGAAGAGTCTAGCCCTAATCTCCCAATGTGTTTGATCTCCATGCGAGTATGATCCTCAAAGGGACGCCTCTCAAATGGATCCCAACAAATAATGAATTAGGGTTTCATGGGATGTCCTCCCCCATGGGGTGCAGGGCTGCTTTTTTTATAGACCCGGCGATTAACGTAAGCTCTTGGATCAAACCGACATCGACGGGTGGCTGAGATTCCTCCTCAAAGGCGGTGGAACCCGTGGGCCAAAATCCCGGGCCAAAATGGCGAAATCCCGGATCGGCCGGTCTCCCCCTATGACAGGTGGGCTCCACCTTCCGCGGGGTGGTTTACGGTCTCTTCTAGATCCTTCTGTGCGGGGTGCCGCTTTTTTAGTGCGATATCTTTTAAATGCAGGACTCCAAATATGGCAAATAATGTATCCGTTTTCGATTGTCTCGGCGAGCCCGTCGCAATGGTGAATTCTAATCCATCATTTGAGATACTTTTTATACTGTCATATAGGTCAACTTTGATAGCTTTTCGAAGTATGTACCTACAAAAAATATAGATTCACCAAAACTTCGTGAAACTTCGTTAGATCAAAACCTTATACCTATGCTTTATGGTTCATTTTATGTCATGTTTAATGATAATTGATGGTTTACAATTGACATTAGTGACCATCAACATCGATAGCCATGAAGATGTACTCGAATCCTCCTTTTGATTTCTTGAGTGGTCCAACTTGATCAAGTCCCCAAAGATGAAAAAGGCCATGCGGGTGGTATGCATATCAGTTGTGAGTTGAAACATGAGCTTGTCTTGTGAACATCGGCAATTTTTGCGATGTCGACTAGTTCTTTGGCATCTTTTTAGTGCGTTCGGCCGGTAAAATCTTGTTACGAATGCTTTTTCGACTAGTGTTCTTGATGATGCATGATTTACGCGGCATCCTAAATGCATTTCTGATAAAATTTCCTTTCCTTCTGATGTTGGGACGCATTTTAGTAGAACTCCCGATGACGCTACTCTTTTATAGAGATTGTTTTCTACCGGGGCGTAGTTTTTGCTTCTTCGATAATCTGAGTTGCTTCTACCTTATTATCTAGCGGTTTTTTTCTTTGATATAGTCTATGAATACTTGCATCCAAGTTGGGTTATGCGAGCTGATTGTTAAGATTTGCTCTTGTTCGACTTGTTTTTCGGGCATTGCCTCGCTGGTCTTTTTTGATTGAAGGTTTGGTTAGTTTCTTAACAAAGACCCCGGCTAACACTTTTGCTGCAATGCGAGCCAAGTTTGGCTAATACATCGTGACGACATTTGAGTCTCATAGTATATGATGAATTTCTAAGCCCTAAAAAAATTCTTCTCGAGTTTTCATATTTCATTTTTGATAAGCATCCATATTTTCTTTTTGTACAATCCCGGTCTTTATTTACTTGGTTAACAACCACCACTGAATCTCTATAGACAGTAGTCATTTGATTCCTAGTGATGTTGTGACTTGTAGACCATGGATAAGAGCTTCATATTCTGCTTCGTTATTAGTGGCTTGCTATAGAATTTGTAGAGCGTATTTTAGTTGTTTTCCATCCGGTGCAATATATAGTACTCCGACTCCTGCCCCTCCTAGTTTTAAAGATCCATCGAAGTACATTTTTCAATGGTCGGGGATGGCATGCGGGTGGGTTCTTGCATTTTTAAATCCATTACGCAATGAAGTCGCTCAATACTTGGGATTTGATTGCCTTTCTTGGAGTGAATTCAATCTTGAGTGCTCGAGTTCAACCGCCCATTTCAAGATTCGTCTGTTGAGTTTTGGTTTCTTAGGATATCTCAGTGAAAAATGCATTCTGACGATGATTTTATGATCTTCAAAGCAATGCCCGAGCTTCCTTGATGTTATTAGGATTGTGTAGGGTAGTTTTTGTACTTTGCTTATGTAGTAGACTGGTCTCTGAACTTTGTAGATGTGTCCTTGTTCTTCCCTTTCGACTACGATAGCAGTGCTTACAATTGAAGTGGTTGCAGTGATGTAAAGCATGAGATCTTCACCCTTCTTTGGTGGTACTAATATTGGAGATGTGCTTGATGTATGCCTTCAATTTGTCGAAAGCTTCTTGGGCTTCTTCATTCCAAGTGAACTTGTCTGTCTTCTTTAGTAGTTTGAAGAAAGGTAGGCCCTTTTCTCTGAGTCTTGAAATAAATCTGTTGAGTGTGGCCATGCAACCTGTTAATTTTTGTAGGTCTTTTATATCTGCGGGTGGTCCCATGTCGGTTATTGCCTTGATTTGTTTTGTGCTTGCTTTGATTCCTCTCTGACTGACTAGAAACCCGAGTAGTTGTCCAGATGATACGCCAAACACGTATTTGTTTGGGTTGAGTTTCCACTTCCATCTTTTGAGATTGTTGAAGGTTTGTTGTAGATCTTCTATTAGAGAATCTGGGTTCTTTGTTTTGACGACGATGTCATCTACATATGCTTCCGCCTTCTTTCCGATTTGGTCTCCTAAATAAGTCTGAATTGCTCTTTGATAAGTTGCTCCTGCGTTTTTGAGTCTGAAGGACATTGTTTTGTAGCAATATACCCCGAACAGGGTGATGAAAAAAGTCTTGCTTTGATCTTCTTCTTTTAGTGCGATCTGGTGATATTCTGAGTAACAATCTAGAAAAGATAGCAAAGCTGCTCCTGCTGTTGAATCCACTATTTGATCAATCCTTGGTAATCCGAACGGGTCCTTTGGACAATGTTTGTTGAGATCGGTGTAGTCGACACACATACGCCATTCGTCTGTGTTCTTTTTATGTACCAAAACTGGGTTAGCTAGCTAATCTAGATGTAAGATTTCTCTTATGAAGCCCGCTGCCAGTAATTTGGCTATTTCTTTCGTTATTGCTTCCTTCTTGTCGGGTGAGAATCGGCGTAATCTTTGTTTGATTGGTCTCGCTTCTTTGTTAACTTCAATTTTGTGCTCAGCCAACTCCCTTGGGACTCCTAGCATATCGGCCAGTTTCCAAGCAAATATGTATTTGTTGTACCGAAAGAAGTTGGTGAGCGTGAGTTCCTATTTGATAGGTAAATGAGCACTGATGGTAGCGGTTTTGGATGGGTTGCCAGTCCCTAGATCAATCTTTTTGGTGCCTTCTCCTTCAGCTGTGGTGAGGATACTTTGTTTTTTAGCTGGGATTTCCAACTCTTCTATTCTTACTTTAGCTGTTGCCGAGTTGATTTCTTCTTGAACTTTTGAGGATATCTGTATGGCTTGTACATATCATTCATAGGCACGTTTCAAATCTCCTCTGAGAGAGAGTACTCCGTGTGGTCCTGACATCTTAAGTAGTAGATAATGATAGTGAGGTATAGCCAGGAATTTTGCTAGTGCTGGTCTTCCTAATATTGCATGATAAGATGATTCAAAGTTTGTAACTTCAAATTTGATGAGCTCTGTTCGATAATTTGTAGGAGTCCCGAATGTTCTTGGTAGTGTTATTTGCCCGAGAGGCATTGGCCCTTTCGGGTACTATTTAAATAGAAACGGTACACTTGTTGGTGTAATCATTTTTTTAAAATTCTGGCCCCATTTTCCTTAGGGTGTCTGCAAATATGATGTTGAGTCCTGCTCCTCCGTCAATGAGTGCCTTGGTCCTTTGTTATAGCGGCAATCGTTGGTTCGAGTACTAGTGGGTATAGTCCTGCGTTCCCGATGCTTGTCCACTGATCTTCGCGTGAGAATTGTATTGGATGTTGAGACCAGTTTAGATATCGGGGAGTGGCTGGTTCCGCCACCATGATTGTTCTCCAAGCTAGTTTGTCTTCTTGTTTGCTTCTAGAACCGGGGAACTCTCGAGAATATTCTTTCTTTGTTGCTCTTGGATTTTGAAATCCGTTGTCCGCTAGATTATTGTCTTCTTCTTTTTCTCTCTCTGTTCTCTTCTTTTTTTTCTGTCGTCTTTCTTCATATATCTTTCTTGAAAAATCTAGCATTCTCGCATTGGGTGAATTCGGTTGGATGATATATGCATTTCATCTTCTCGAGTTCTTCAAATTTTTAAATTTAGGTAGAATTTCTTTCTCTCGGTGGCGGCCACCGTGTTGTTTGAATATCTTTTCTTGTTGTGGTATTCTTGTGTGTCATCATGGTTGTTCCATCTCCCCTGAGTTGTCCTATCTGTCCGAGTTGTTTCTCCTTTCTAAGTTGTTTCTTCTATCTGGATTAAATCATTTGTTTGAGAATCTTTTCCGTGTCTTTTCTTACTGGCTGTGATCATCTTTTTTGATTGTTCTTTTGAACTCGTCGTTTGTTCGAGGGTTTTCTTTGCAGAAATCGTGGAACATCCATCTTACTCTTAGTCCATTACTTCTCTTTCGGTAATGTCATGTACTTGAGCTCTTAGCTCTCCAAACCTTCTATAGAAATCTCTGAGGCTTTCTCCTTGATTTTGCTTCAATCCTTTTAGTTCTGCTTGAGTTATTGGGTGAGTTAGAATTCCCACAAAATTTTCATAGAAAGCTTCTGGAGATTGCCCCATGTTTTGATTGATCCTGGGCGTAACTTATCAAACCATTGTAGTGGTAATGTTTCTAGTGCCATTGGAAAAAATAATGCCTTGGTGTCATCGTCTCCTCCGGCCAACTCTATTGATTGGAAGTAGATCCTAAGCCATTGCATTGGCTCTGTCTTGCCGTCATACTTTGAATGATTTGATGGCTTGAATTTGTGAGGTAATCGGACGTGGTGAGTAGTCTTCCGTGAAACAAGGGGAATGCATCGAGTACTTTTTCTGGTTTGTAATCGAAATGCGCTTGGGCTGTTGTATCTTGTGGGAGATCCGAGGAAGCTTGAGGGAGGAGTTGGTACTCTTTCCCTATTCTCTCCTGTTCTTTCTGTCCAATCGTGGTGTGGTTGAGTTCTTCTGCTGTTGCCGGGCGAGGCTTGACCCTTCGAATCTTGATACTCTCGACTTCTTTGACTTGTTTGTTCGGAGGGTACATGTCGAGGTGGTACTCGATCATCTTGTATTCTTTCTTGGTAGTCTGAGTAGATTCCCCGAGCTTGGCTTGCTCCTCGCTTGGGCCGGGCTATGGCGTCGATTTCATTGATCAATTCCTATATCTTGTCAATAGGGTCGAGTCTAGCCCTTGCTTTGCGCCTTTTCTCCTTTCTTTTTCAGCTCTTCTTTTTCTTGTACTCATTAGTTCTTCTTCATACTTGCGCCATGCTTCCCTAGTTCTTGGACTTCTTTCTTCCTCCTTTTTTTCTTGTTTCTTCTTTCCCTTGCTGCTCTTTGACTATTAGTTTCCCCATCTACGGTCATGAAGTCGGGTGGGATATTGGCTTCGATTCTTAGAAGATTTATAATTAAAAACATGTCTTGTGGTACCGGCGGTTGCTGATCATGAATACTTCTTTGTGCACATCGAGGGGTAGTCGGATTCTTCTCCTTCTAAAAATCTTCCATATTGAAAAGGGAGGAAAAATTGAGTACTTATCTTGTTTGGAGCGTGTCCTGAAGTTATATCGTCGATTCCATCGCTTTTTTAGATAATATTTTGATACACCCATGCCGCATTCTTTGAGGCCATAGTGGAAAAAGAACTCGGCATCTTACGTGCACTTGGATTTGGAGTTTTTTCTTACATTAGCTTGAGTCTTGAAAAAATTTCGTATGCCTCGGTTCGGGTTCCGGAAGTAGTCGACCGTAGAGAACTCCGTGATAAATGCGCCCCCATGAATCCAGCTTCGAAGCGAAGGTTGAGCCCTTCGGGAAGAGCATCGTGTGTGTAGGTCCGCTGAGCTCTTGACGTCGAATTCGCCGAAAGCCCCGACATCTGGCGCGCCAGCTGTCGGTGTTTAGCCACCGATAGCCTGCCACGGGGTTCCCGTAGCAGTTGATTTGGATCTCGGTGAATACTAGAACTCGGCGGTTCACGCAAGAGACACTCGGTTTATCCTGGTTCGAGCCCTCGTTGTCGAGTAAAAGCTCTACTCCAGTCGGCCTTGGCCTTTTGCGTTGGATTGATATATGATCGTGTGTTGTTGTTGTTATAATGAGGGTGCTCGGGCTCCTTTTTACGAGAGAAAGGAGCCAGAGCTTTGGTTCTAATCCTAGTCGGACTAGTAGAGAGAGTTATGTTCCTATTACAGAAGTTACTTTCTATCTGTCTAACTAGGATTGGACGGCATCTACTCGGAATCGGTTCTCTTGCCTCTGTCTTGTGGGTCTATGTTGACGGAAGTCATGTTGATAGGAAACCGTCTCGGTCCCGCATCGACAGGTGCCAACCTGCATGCAGGGGGTGCCACTAACAATATTTGTGATCCTGACCTGCAGTTTCAACGCACAAGCATGTGCCTGCTGAGTTGTTGGATTTGCACTAAGTGCATCATCTATTTCCACACATGGCTATGTTGATTCTGTATACCCAGGGAACCAGGCTCTGCAGCATCGTATGACATAGGTCATGTTTCTGTTTCGCACACAGTAAACAGCTCCTTTTGTACATTGTTCGCCTTGACCACCCTAATCACTGAAATAACAATTTATCCTGTTTTCTAATATCAATGGAGGAGGTAGGCGTGGATAGAGAACTTGAAGAAGCTTATGCAGAGCAACATAGAGGTAACGTGCATTTATAGTCCAGAAATAGAAGAACATGACATTCCATAACAAATCTTGGCGATTTTGTACAGCTAACCAAGAGCTAGAACATGCATTGTTCCGTCGTCCTATTGCTGCGCTGTACGTTTCAGGTGCATAACTGTTTCCAACTATATAGTTCTGGTTGTGTGCTTGCTATCAAGTGTAAGATACTAACTGCCAAACCAGATTTTTACACAGCATCTTCGTCAGGAACCTTGGAGTTTGAGGACGATGGCTAGGGAGTCTGATAAGAGCTAGAAACTTCGAGCCTGATTGGTTGGCAACCAAAATTTACCATAACAAGGATTTGGCAAGTCAAAATCTTAGACAAAAATGTGGCAACAGATTTGGCAAAACCAAATATGAGTAGTTGGCAAATTTTGGTAGCCAACCAATCACTAGCCAAATCATGGCTTACCAAATCTTTGGCGTGGCAAATTTTGGTTACCAACCAATTAGGCTCTTCGTTACAAAACTATAGCATGGTCACTTCAAGGATCAGCTACTGCTGTCTTCTCGAGGCTATCTACACGGCATACGGTATCCGCTCCTCGGGACGCGATACGAGAAAAAGCTCGCAGCGCGGCCGGTACCCGTCCAGGAGAAGTTCGGATAGGCGGCCCGTGCGGCACCGTGGCAGGCGTAGCGGCGGTGCGCTATCCCTCGCGGGCCTAGCGGCGGCCGGCGAGAGGAGAGGGGACCGCGTCCCGGCTCGCCTTCGCCCGCGGCAGCGCTGCTCTCGCGGGCCGGGACTCCAGCGACATGGCGGAAGTGGGCGGCCGCCGCTGCGTGAATCGCCGCCCGGGAAGAGGAGGAAGAGAGAGGGGCGCCGGGGAGGAGGGGAAAGAGGGAGGACCGGGCGAGGCCCGCTCCACGCTTGCCATCTCCGCCGCTGCTCGCCCTCGCCGCACTGCGCCGCGGGCGAGCGAGGAGGGGGCGCCGGCTTGCTCGACTCGCTGGCGGGCGGCCTCGCTGGGCGAGCGCGGGCGTGGCGGGCGGCGCGGCCTCGCGGGCAGCGCAGCTGGGCCGGGCGGCGCTGGGCGGCACAGCGCGTGCGTCCCGCGCCGGGAGCGGCGGGCGGGGCGGCGCCGGGCGATGGGCACGGCTCGCCCGAAGCGAAGCGCGGGCGCGATGGCAGGCGGCGGCGCGGGCGGGCGCGATTCGCGGGCGCGTGTGGCCCCACCCAGGCGCGCGTAAGCGCCCGGCGCGGCGCGGCCCAGCGATTGCTGGGCGCTCGGCCCGGCCTGCCGCCGGGCGAACGCGGCCTTGCCGGGCCGGGGAGTCGGCCCCGCACGGCGGGCGACTCTGCCCGCCCCTCGCCGAAAGCCGCCGGTGAGGGGTTGAAGAATAGAATGGGGAGGAAGGAAGAGAGGAGAAGGGGGAAAAAAAAAAAGGCGGCGTGTGGGTCCCACGCACTATAGAGTAGAAATATAGAGGATGAATGAGTACGGCTAAGAAAGTAGTATAGAGAAGAGAATCTTGTTGACTAGGATAAAATATTCCCTTTAGAGGATAAAAAGGACTCTATAATTTATTTATGTAAAATACATTGTGCTTGACCCGGGGAGGGATGCGATGTTGCGTTGGTTTTAAGGCACACCGGGAGGGATAAATTCCCGGATCCACGATATCGGGATAGGGTTGGGGTGGCACCAATGGAGGAGAAATTGATTCAACACCGATTGAGGTGGTTTGGACATGTCCAGCGGAGGCCTCCCGAGGCGCCAAAGCGTAGTGGGGTTACGCGGGCCGATAACGTGAAAGAGCGGTAAGGTCGGCTCTAAACCGACTTGAGGCGAGTCGGGTTAAGAGACCTTAAGGAGTAGAATATCTCCAAGTTTAGTTTTGGAGGAGGGCGGAGGAAGTAAGAATCAACGTCTTTTTGAACCGTGGACCTCTTTTAAATGCGGTGCCCTTTTGTGTCTTCCGGTTCCGTCTATAACTTTGGGTTTAAATCTAAAATTTACCCCAACTCGCTACGGATAAAAAGGCTTTGTTGTTGTTGTTGTACATTGTGCTTGACCGTCGCTGTTTCAAAAACTAATCTGTTTATGATGCGGCCCCTCTCTTTAGGCTGAAACTATACCCTTGATGGTACAGCCCCCTTTGTTAGGTTGGACTAAAATGCGTACTATTTGGTTCTCTTACTTCAAGCGTTCTCGCTTCCATGGCAGTGCATTCAGTTTCCTTTGTTTATATTTGGCCCTAAACGTAACAGTATTTATGGTGCCAACCCGCACGCGCTATTATCCACTAGTACCTAGAGTAGGGGGTTCTGCCGGTTCAAACCCCAGTCACTTCCGGAAAAATGAATTGGCAAAAAGAAAAAGTAAAATGATGTGGCCTTCCTATCACTGTTGGTTCAAAAACTTGATAATGATATCAATCTTCATTGCCGGTTCAATACTTCAATATTGCCAATTGAATAATTAGTTGGCATGATATAAACTATGGTGACTGCTCAATACTTTAATATTGCCAATTGAATAATTAGTTGGCATGATATAACTATGGTGACTGCCGGTTCATGTCTACAACCGGTAGTGTTTATTTGAGCGACACTGCCGATTCAACACTTAAGCCGATAGTGATATTATATAGCTATGATCACCGCCGTCCTGTTCATTGACCCGATAGTGATCTAATTTTCATATATTTTATTTATTAATTAATTTTTTTTTTTGTGATACTATTAGCACAGTTCGCGCGCTTCACTGCACCGGTCTTGAGATTACACGCTCGATTACTATTAAAGCAATCTAAGTGTGAGAGGGCTGAGCTGAATTTGAAATAAAATGGGCTAATAGGTTAAAAGAACTTGCATCACAGATGAGGACAGATACATAATGGGCTAATTATGTATGTCAACATTTAATTTTACATTACACATCATGGATTGAAACAAATTATTACATTTTTGATCCGCAATAGTACCAGCATGCAGCATGTGATCTGTACTGGAATAGATGCATCAGGTGTCACGATTGCACTTCCTCGTTGAATCTTGTCATAGTTACATTACCTTATCTCCTTGTTGGTCCGAGAACACTGTAAGCATTGGTGATCTAATTATAACTATAGACCGTTGATTGATGATGATCTAATTATAACTATAGACCGTTGATTGATGATCCTTAAACATGTTGGCGAGTACCTCAACAAATAGCAGCACTACTGATCCTTTTGTCATGTTGATGAGGCCATCAATATCAGTTTGAACTGCACACATTGGGGATTAAAGGAACAGGCATAACACAGAAATTGGTAGTATACATATATAATCATCTCGTCCTTGCCCTATAATGGTTGTAGTCACAATCCAAATACGACGACTAAAGAAATAGTTTCACCATCAAGGCACAGAAGGCCATCTCTGCTAGTAGCAGAAAACCATTTCAGCTGAATCGTGCAGCGTAAGTAAATAGAATGGGAACAGAACAATATGTAATTAGCACAAGTATGCAACAGTAGGTAATTAGCATAAGCATGGAACACTATCTAATTGGCAAATTTTGGTGCAAATTTGAGAACACAAATCTGTGAGCAACAGATTTAGATATATGTACCAACCCATAGGTGGCAATGACAATATCTCATAAAACCATGTAAATATCATTGGAAAAGGGGGGGAAACTAACAGCACGACGTAGTCAAGTACGTTTCTTACATACAACCATGCATTTCATTATATCTACCAGATTATATATCGAGGCAAGCACGCATGGCATGAATTCTAAATGAAGAAATACAGACTGCAAAATAAAAGTCACGAAGTAACCAAGGAGCAGTCACGTACAACATTTTCCTTTTCGTAGCAGGCAGTGAGGCTGAACCTGAAACAAAACACTACACCAATCTCAATGTGCAGGTAGGCAGTATCACGCACAATAAAGCAACACGCAGGGATAACCTAAACGTAGAAGAACTAATTTAACAGCTAGGCTCTAGATTGAAGAACAAATCTCCCTCACACAGTAACAAAGCAACAATGTAGCCAATGTCTGGAACAATGATCTGGCCCGGGAGGATGGGAAAACAACGCCTTCTGCTCCTCATTCCGGCTCATCACTGAAAAGGCCATGGGAAAGCGCATGCATGGTGCCAGGCCAAGGTAGAATCGGACAACTGTAGTTCAAGGTAGGTCGAGATTGGACACCAGATCGAGATGGGAGGGGACACGAACATGAGGTGGCGGGGTACTCAATGACGGCGGCAAAGTAGATCCTAGGGAACCCAAGCGTCGGAGAGGAGAATGAGAGGGGCCTGTAGCCGGCACATCTGCATCGGCCATGGCCGTGGCCGCGTCCAAAGCGCCGCCGATGTCTCCGCCCCTCCGTCATACTGCTGGGTCATACAGCCGCCAGCGGCATCCGCATGCTCCGCGGCCAGGAGGGAGGAAGAAGCTACGAAGCGACTCGATCCGCGCGCATAGGCTCTGGTAAGGCTGGGCGTTGGACCTGCGCGTCTCGAGGACGGGAAAGAGGAAAGCCGCGGAAGCAGAAGCGGAGGCGGCGAGGCGAGGAGCGGAGGGACTAGGGAGCGAGGCGAGGCGCGGTATTCTTTTTTCTCGGAGGCATCGAGGCTTGTTTTCCTTTTTTTTTCTTTATTTACCTTGGCAGGTGAAATCAGGAATTCAGGAGGGCAGCCGGCGGCCTCCAATCACGGGGACGCAAGTGTTGGCCATCCTCTGTCCAAAAAAAAAAAAAAAGTGTTGGCCATCCATTCGCCAACAGTAGCTGGATCAACATGAGAGTTCCATTTTTTTTTGACAAAAAACCATTAATATATTAGCAGCAGAAAGCCGCGGATATTGATACATTGTTCAGGCTAAATAGTTGAATAGCCTGTATGAAATTACACAGGGGTACATGAAGCTTCGAAGAGCAAAGGAAATGTGGAGATCCCTGAGTAAAAGATTTGTGTAAAGCCTGGGTGGCTAGAGAATCAGCTAAAGAATTTAAAGATCTGTGAATTTTGTATAAGCTGCTTGCGGAGGAGGTCTTGTAGTTGCAAAACAATTAATTGCCGGTTGAGAGAGTACTAGCGCGGTGGGCGCGCTGCGCCAGCTTTTTGCTATAATGTTAACAAACGGTAATGGATTGTTGGTTAGAAACTGGATAATCGTTTGCCTATATTTTACCAATTAGAACATGAAAGTTTAAAGCCTGACAAAATGTCAAAAGAACCCAGGAAAGTGTAACCAACCAAACATGTGTACACCACCCATTTGTAAGGCATAGCTTCTATTTAGGAGTGTATAAAACACAAGAGGTTTAATGACAATAGGCATATAGTAGAAGCTTTTAACATCTGACATCATGGAGCTTACAGACAATAATAAAAGTAAAATTAGGACCCAACTTTGCCTGGCATCTTCCAAAATAGAGAATATGAAACTCATCAAAATCTGAGATTTTCTGCAAGTATAGGATGAAGCTCAGCAAGAGCGATAACTTAGGAGAGCTGAAATGACTTCGACCTGCATTCTGGAGTGACGCTCATATTTCTAGTTCAAATGCCTCCTGTGAAAGGCCCTTTGGCCAACAAACCAACTGAATTAAATCAACAAAATTGTTCTTATTATGGAGGAGATTTTAGGAAAGGAAATATGCTGTAGCAACATCATAATCTGTGACCTGAACAAATTTAAAACAATTGAGAAGGTAGGCAATGAAGCATTGATTTACATAGTATGGTAAAACCCTGGTGCATGAGTGAGTACTAATGGTGAATAATAGAAATGGAGATATAAAATAGCACGATCAATCATTCAGGCGTGGACAAATTGTATTATAGCAAAAACTCTATGTACATCTGTAGCTACTTGTATGGCATGGAAGTCTCCCTAGAAAAAATGAGCGCTATATACAGGAACCTAGTGACATGTTTGTCTGCAAAGCAAATGAAAACTATAACTAATCACATGAACTACTTGTAGATCTCAACAGCATTTTAAAAAGAACGTTGGGCTATCATCTTTGATAGCCATTGATAAGAACCATATTGGTAGAGAAATGCGGTGCAGGCCGAGTTACCACAAATTAGGAATTAGATTTTTGTTTCCGTTTTTGTCTCTTGAGACCATGTTGTAGGCCCGTCATATCTTCAATAAAGCAGAGTAGGGGCTCAAACCCCTCCTGTGTTTTCCTGTCCAAAAAAAGAACAGAACACAAAGAAGGGGTAAGTGGAGAAGGTGGTAAGGGAGGCCATGAACAGGAACATGATTTGCATGGAGTGTCTGTATCAGAGCCACTGCAAATCCTGTAGTGAAGACTATGAATATAGATTGGAGCTAATTCGAAATCAGCATAAAACTGAAGCAGAGCCTGCAGGATATAGAGAAGGGGTAGGGTATGGTACCTGTTAGTTGTTTAGATGGGAGCATCTGTGGAGGCAGTTGCCAACGATAGAGCAGAGTGATGCATCTTATTTTGAAAAGAAAATAGTAATTAGATTCTCAAGTATTAATTTCTCATGTATAAATACCATCGAACTCCATCTGTAACTTACTTATTATATCGAACTGAGATTGCCTTCTCTGACCTGTGAAACATGAACCTAATAGAAAAGAAATATAATATCAACATGTTGCAGTAAAAGTGTGGAGAACAGCTTCAAGAATCTGATAAAGCAATGCTTGTTTCTTTTTTGAACCTACGGACCAAGATGTTCTTGCTCCTGTATATAAGGGGGGGGAGAACGATATAGTAATGCATCCTTTCTTGGGCAGTGCAAGAGATTTAGAACTGGGACAGAGAAACAATTATTATTTTACCTGATTATGTACATAGGCATTTTAGATAGTGTCATCCTAGTTATTGAACATGGGCATTGACAGTCTCCGTGTTTGTGCTAAATATAGCATATTAGACAATGACATTTGTGGCTTGCCTGTGACAACTAATCAGACACGGTAGGGAACGTCTGCTAAAAAGGAGGCATGTATTTTCATAACTGCATGATGGGGATTTGAGATGAGATCATCTGAGCTAGGAACCGGCAATTGGTTGTAAAGATCTGACCGAGAAGATGAAAAATACAGCAGCCTAGAATAGAAAACGACGTTAATTTGGGAGAAATCAAAAAGCACATCGAAAACAGAAAACAAAGCGAGGAAAATGGAGTACCTTACAGTTGGAGCAATGGCGGTCATCAATGTCCATTGCTCGTATATACGCTCCTAGTCCTAGGCCTGCTGTGCTGCCTGGGTCTTATCCACCACAGGAGGGATATGATCTGAGAGAAGAAAGGAGAGAAATTAGGGTATTCCAAGAACAGGGACCGTAGAGAAGATGGTAATAAATCACATATCAGTGAAATCGATGACTAAGAGCAGAAATGAAAGCAGATCACAAGAAACAGCAACCAAGTAACCAATCTGCACTACATGTACATGCATCTGGCGGCAACAATCTACAGCATAGAAAAAAATCCCAAATCTAATTCAAGGGGACGGAGAACAGAGGAGGTGACCTAGGGACGGCGTGAGGCCATCAGCGTCGGCGACGGAGGCGAGGGCGGCCCCGCTAATGCCGACGGCACTACCGAGAACTGACGAAGGAGTTGATGAAGACCACCGACGGAGGCGCGGGCGGAAACAGCTGATCCCGATGACACTGCCGAGGAGGCCTGCGATGGAGCCGAGATAATGCGACGCAAGCCGGTAGGCGGACCAATAAGCAAAAGTGCAAAACGGAGTGGCAGGTCCATGGACAGCACGAACAGGGCCGCGACGGGTGTCACCGTGGCACAGTGAATAAACGGATGTCAACTGCACAGTAGAGACGTGCAGCAGAAGCACACGATAGGCACGGCACAGCGTAGATGTGCAGCGGGCAAAGATAACAGCAACAGCTGATCCAGCGGTAAGCAGAGGAAAACTCAAGACGTGTCACACGGAGATAGGCCAACAGGGGTGAAATGAATGACAGGCCTCCAATTTATTCGCGGTTGAGGAAGTATCTACTATAAGTATCTATCTATTTGTTTCCTATAGTTACTACATGTACTTCATAAATCCATCTAGATTTATATTACAAATGTGACGGCAATGTATATGTAATAATGAAAAGTACATAAGACAATAGTCCATGGAACATGGATATATCAATCTTTCCTATCATTGGCCCCTGCAACTGAAAAAGATCCATCATTACTCAACACCACCTCTAGAATCAAAACGGCTAGCTCTTATTGGAATCCTCTAAACTCGAAGTCTACCACTATTTTTTGTATAAGTTTCCCGCGCTGTCATTGAAGCAAGATAATATCAAAATGTATGAGTGTTAGAAAAAAACGGTAGTGCGTTTTGTTGAATTAACTAATATATATGAAATAGGAAATATACGTACCATTTTTATTATGTCTGTTACTCTAGTTTGTGGCCCTCCTCTCCTTTTGCTCGCGCCAGATGGTTGAAAGGTCCTAAATTACTAGAGGGGGGTAAATAGCCTATAGAAATTTCCTTAAAGAACACTAAACAACCAATTAGTAAGCTAGAAGGTGATAAGCAATTTTGCATACCCAATTCTAGTTCCTATACAAGTAGAACACACATAAGCAACCTAATAAACTACACTAGCTACGCTAGTGTAAAATGTAATGCAAGAGAGGAATTGAGAATGCAAATCGTGCCTTCGGGATGTAGCCAATCACCGTCTTGATCAATTCACTAAGAATACCAATGAGATGATCCAATCAACAATAGACACCCAAGTGACTTCGAAGGATTAGCCTCAATATGATCAAGACACCGTTTTTTACTGAGCTTCAGTGCTTGCCAACATGCTACTCTTCGTTGTCACGGCACACTCAGTTAGGGTTCGACGGCTAACACGCACCACACCTGGCCTCCACTAGGCACCACAAGATAAGGGCAACACAAGTCACGAGCATTCCACTAGAGTAGTTTTTGGCGCTCCACCATGAGATAAGCTCAAGAACCCCTCACACCTGCTCACTGTTTGTGGCCGAAGACAATCACTAACTTCTCCACACCACCTTGTTGCTTCAAACCGTCTAGATGATGATGACAATCACCAAGAGAATAGGATCACACTACAGCAAGAATAATAACTAGTGCCACTAAATGCTCAATCATTATGCAAATACGCTAGAATCTCTCACAAACTCACTTGGATCATGCAATATGTAAGAGATAAGAGGGGAGGTGGTTTACTCAGCTCTATGGGACGTCAAGATGTTCAAAGTGCCAAGAGAAGCTCCCCCTTAAATATGTGCAATTTCAAACACGTATTGGTTATCCTCAAAACACGATTTCTGCGCGCTTAACCGGACATGGCCCTTAGGCCAATTGGACACGTCCGATCACGACGTCCGGTCCCGATCGACGCCACATGTCCTCGCTTTTAAGCACCATCGTTCATCTCTAACGGCTAGGTCTAGCTCTTGTGCGTGTTAAGTTTTCACCAGATGTGCTGGTCCTCTGACCGGATGCGTCTGTTGCTCCTATCGATACCCATGTGCACGCCTGTGAGACTCCCACCGGACGCTTTCTCTCAGATGACCGAACACACCACCACCGGGCGTCCGATGCAATCTAGAAGCTCCCCGAACGTCATTTTCAAGATTGGATGCATTCGGTGCTCGCTTTGCTGCTCTCAGCCTTGCCTACCAGCACATCCGGTCCGCCTAACCCCAGAGTCCAGTCATAGCCTGAAAACACCTGAGTCGTGGCCAACTGACGGGACGCGTCCGGTCACTTCGTGACTCGCGTCAAATCACTTCTGTGACCCGTTCTTGACTCCACTTCTCACCACCCTTATTTCCAACTTACTAACCCCAAGTGCCTTCACCTTGTGTATGTGTGTTAGCATTTTTTAAAGCAATTTACAAGTGTTAGAAGTTAGCGCACTAGGATCTAATGCAAACATATGTCAAAACTCACCTAGTGGCATTTATACAACTGTTTTTACTGCGAGATCACCTCTCTTGATAGTACGATTATTTATCGTAAATCCATCCACTCTCTATAGTGTCTTGAGAGGCAAAAATAAAATGGCCCTATGAATATACCTTTGCTTTGTACCCATTTTGTCTTCTCCTCTTCTCTTTTCCAAGGGTGAATCACTTGATCACTTGTAGACATGACTATTCATCCTTGATCCTTGGCTCCACCACTTGACTTGACCATCCTTTCTAATGCTACATATTTAACAAATAGGATTAGTCCTGTATAGGTTTCATCAATTATCTAAAACTCAACTACGACATTCAGTGGTGTTTTGCTGTTTCTTGTGTATTTCGAGCATGTTCTACCTATTCAAAGTATCGGTTTCCATAGGAAATGCAAGGTAAATTGCTCCCCCATCCAAAAAATAGGCAAAATAGTCAATTTGGCCCCTCAACTATCGTGTAAGGCTCAATATAGTCCCCAAACTATCAAAACGTCCACTTTGGCCTTTGATCTTTTGATTTTAGCTCAATCTCGTCTATTCACCACGATTGCTCACCACGTGGACAAAGGGCATGCAAAAAAGTCAAATTTGCCCCTCTCTATTTTGTTTACCTTGTGGCCCCTCACGGCATTAGCCTTATTTCTATTTCTCTCTGTCCCCATCCTATCGATCTCTGTCCCTATCCACCCGTGGAGCCTAGGGCGGTCGTGGAGGTGCAGCTATGGCACGAGCCCTGAAGGCGTGCTGGTGGGGCGGCCATGGAGCCGCGTCCATGAACGGAGAGAAACGCAGTGAGCAACCAATAAGAAAAGAAATTAAGGAGGGACAGAATCGTCTTTTTGCGTGTTCATCTATCCATGTGTCCAACAAAATAGCCAAATGGATAACATTGAGTCGAAAATCATAAGATTAAGGGCCAAAGTGGCTGTTTTGATAGTTCAAGGGTGAAAGGTCCT
Organism: Chrysopogon serrulatus; assembly: GCA_015844335.1. Lineage (NCBI taxonomy): Eukaryota > Viridiplantae > Streptophyta > Magnoliopsida > Poales > Poaceae > Chrysopogon > Chrysopogon serrulatus. The sequence continues at coordinate 34,426 of JADLZL010007746.1, read as the reverse complement.
AAATGGCTAGAGGGGGTGAATAGCCTATAAAAAATTCTTGCAAAGCACTTAAACAAACCGGTTAGTACACTAAATGGCGAAGCAAGCGTTGCGCTAGCCTAGAAGGGGGTGCAAGCCAACCTATCCAATTTTAGCAATCCTAATATCCTAGAGCACACACAAGCAACCTAGTATGCTATGAGCTACACTAGTGCACAAAGGTAATCGCAAGGAAGAGAACCGAGAAGTGTAAACCGTGCTTTCGGGATGATGACCAATCACCGTCTTGTCAATACAATAAGACCAGAAGAGATGATCCAATAGGGAAATCCAAGTTGATCTCGAAGGATCAAACCACACAAGAACACCGAGGAACACAAGATGTTTATCCCGAGGTTCACGTGCTTGCCGGCACGCTATCCCCGTTGTGTCGACCACACATTCGTTAGTTCGGTGGCTAATCGGCGTCACAAGCCAAACCCTCACCGGACGCCACAAGAACTCACACAAAGTGAGGGTAACTCAATGACACGAGACTCCACTAAGGATTTCTTTCGCGATCTCCCGTGGGGCGGGATCAACACCCCTCACAATCACCTCCGGAGTGGCCAAGAACAATCTTTAACCTTGCTCAACTCCGGCTCGCTGCTCCAACCGTCTAGGTAACGGTAATCACCAAAAGTAATAAGCTCAATTACAGCAAGAACGCTCACTAGTGTCACTAGATGCTCAATCTCAAGGCAAATACACTAGAAGCTCTCCCAATCACTCTCTAGATCAATCAAGAGGCATGCAAAGTGAGGGAGAAGGTTTGCTTAGCTCTAGAGGATGTCAAGTATGTCAAAGTGCCAAGAGAAACTCCCTAGAGCCGTCCAATCCACTTATATAGGCGCCACACAAAGCACCCAACCGTTACTCACAAACATCCTCTGTCTGCGAGTTGACCGGACGCTGGTTAAGTGACGACCGGACGCGTCCGGTCACTCTCACCGAGCCACGTGTCGCTGACGTTTGAATGTAGCCGTTGTGCACCAACGGCTCGATTACTTGCGCGCTGTCAGACATCGACCGGACGCGTCCGCTGCTACACCGGACGCCCGCATAGTGCGAGTCCGGTCGCCCACCAGAGAGGTCCAAAACGTGTTTTTTTTCGACCGGACGCTGCCCCCCGTGCACCTCGACCGGGCGCGGCCGAGTCCAGTCCATACTACCTCACATACCCCACAATTCTGCCAGCCGACCGGACACGGCAACGGACCGTCCGGTCGTGCATCGTCTGATGACTCCAAAAAAACGCCGGACGCCCACACTTGACCGGACGCGTCCGGTCCCTACCGAGACAGCGTCCGGTCACTTTTGAGTGACTATACTTCGTCCGAAAACCTCCTAAACACCATCACCCCTTGCTCCCATGTGCCAACACAAAAGTGTCTCTCCACTTGTGCACGTGTGTTAGCATTTTCAAATAAGTTTTGCAAGAGATTGTTAGCTCACTAGATCCCTAATGCATATGAAAAGTCATCGCTCACCTAGCGGCACTTAGATAACCGATATTGCGCGACATCGCCCCTCTTATTAGTACGGTTATCAATCCTAAATCCGGCCATCAACTTCTCTACTCACCTATGGCCGGTAAAATGGAAATGCCCTAGCATATACCTTTGCCTCTAGCATTCCATCTTGCTCCTCATCTTTCTTCATCTCCAAGGGTGGCACTTGATCACCTTTGATCACTTCCATCAGCTTGATTACCATTCCACCACTTGGCTTGGACCTCCCCTTTCTCTAATGCTATACACTTAGCAATAGGGTTAGTCATAGGTTTCATCAATTAGCCAAAACTAAACTAGAGCTTTCAATCTTCCCCTTTTTGGTAATTGATGACAACCTCCACAAAGAAAGGAATTTAATTTAATGTTGGTTTTACACCACTCGTTCAAGCAATATGAGCTTATGAAAAGAGTTGGACAAGTCATGTAAAACCTATTTGGTAGCTATGGCTCCCCCTACATATGTGCTAAGAGTTTGGATTTTGAAGCTTTGCACACATGATGAGTAAATAGGTTTTGGGAGAGTCATTTCTACCAAATTGATGCTAAGGTGTATAGAATGGACCTTTAAAGCGTGATACTATCGGAGTGCACATCATGAACCATCCTTAGCACCAAACCTAACTAGAAAACATCAAATAGCTAGAAACTTCGTGAGATCAACATTAAAAGCACGGTTTCTAGATACCACTTGAAAATCACTAGGAATAATGTTACTTCTAGCTAGAACATATGCATGCTAGTAATCAATTTATCAATCAAGTTCCATACTAGCAAGCACCACACAAACAAGAGAGATATCACTTATGAGATAAATAAATTCTAAGTGCAATGCAAGCAATCATATGAATATGCACATTCAAATGCAATCAATTGTGTTTCATGAGCTTGCTCCCCCTACTTGTGTGCTTCAAAATTTTTGATCCCTTTACATTCTTCAATCTTAATCTACTCTCCCATGCTATATCTACTCTCCCCCATGCTATCTTTGTATTCTCTCCCCCTTTATCATATGATCATGCTCGGTGTAGACTTAAAATCATGAAGGGAGCTTGAAGTAGAGAGATGATCACTTAAAGTTGAGGATCACTTGTTTCCATAAACTTCCTTCTCTTGTGGTTCAAACTAGTAAACTTGTATGAGTAATCTAGCTCGGTTTGAACCAATGACAAGGTTCTTCACACATCTTTTAATGGTTATCTTGTCAATGTTGAGCTAGATCCTTTCTTGCTCATTTAATTAGATCAAACACTAGGTTCACATTCTCATAAACAAGCCATATTTAGCCACTAGATCATACAAGACATAGAAGCAATAGTGGCATAATATGTACTCAAAATCATTTTATTTTCATGAATGAGTCTAATAAGCTAGAGATATCACTAGAAGAAATGTCTATATGCTCTAATCAAGTCCTTATCAAGTATGAATGTATTATGCCAAACAATTTCACCTTTGCTTTAGTCGAAGGAGAGGCATGTCATATAGTTGGGGGTGCATTCATTTCATGTTGGAGAAGTTAAGAATGTTCAATTCATTTCTCAATGTGCAAAATCTCTTCTCATCAAGTGGCTTGGTAAAGATATCGATGAGTTGATCATCGGTGCCAACACTCTCAATAGAAATGTCCCCTTTAGCTTGGTGATCTCTAATGAAGTGATGCCTTATGTCAATGTGCTTTGTCCTTGAATATTGAACCGGATTGGTGGTGATCTTCACGGCACTTTCATTGTCACATAGCAATAGCACTTGTCCAAACTTGATTCCAAAATCCTTCAATGTGGCCTTCATCCATAGTAATTGAGCACAACAACTACCCGCACTAATGTATTTGGCTTCAGCGGTAGAGAGTGCAACACTATTTTGCTTCTTGGATGACCATGAGACAAGTGACCTTCCTAGTAGTTGGCATGTACCACTAGTGCTCTTTCTATCCACCTTGCATCCCGCATAGTCGGAGTCCGAATATCCAATTAACTCAAAGTTTGACCCCTTGGGATACCACAATCCAACATTAGGTGTGTGCTTGAGATATCTCAATATCCTCTTGGTTGCCTTCAAATGACTTTCTCTTGGTGAAGCTTGAAACCTTGCACACATGCACACACTAAACATGACATCCGGCCTAGAAGCGGTCATATAGAGTAGGCTCCCAATCATTGACCGATACAACTTTTGATCTACCATGTTGCTACTTGTATCCAAGTCAAGATGACCATTTGTTCCTATTGGTGTCCCAATTGACTTGGCTTCTTACTTCTTCAACATGTCCTTGATGTACTTGCTTTGACTCATAAATATGCCTTTCTTCAATTGCTTGATTTGTAGACCAAGGAAGTAGCTAAGCTCTCCAATCATAGACATCTCAAATTCTTTTGCCATCATTTCTCCAAACTCTTCACAAAAGTCTTGGTTGGTTGATCTAAAGATAATGTCATCCACATAGATTTGCAACACAAACAAGTCCTTGCCAATCTTCTTGGTGAAGAGACTGTTATCAACCTTCCCCATCTTGAACCCTTTTGAGATCAAGAAATCTCTCATACCATGCCCTTAGAGCTTGCTTCAAGCCATGGAGAGCCTTCTTCAACTCGTAGACATGGTTGGGCTTTTTGATATCTTCAAATCCCGGGGCTTGCTCAACATACACTAGCTCATTGATGAGTCCATTCAAGAAAGCACTTTTCACATTCATTTAATATAGCTTGATGTTGTGGGCAAAAGTATAGGCTAATAAGATTCTAATTGCCTCTAATCTTGCAACCGGTGCATAGGTTTCTCCAAAGTCAAGACCTTCAACTTGAGTGTATCCTTGTGCTACCAATCTTGTTTTATTTCTCACAACTATGCCATCTTGATCTTGCTTGTTCCGGAATACCCACTTGGTGCCAATGACATTGTAATTCTTTGGACGCTCAACTAGTTCCCAAACTTGATTTCTTTCAAAGTTGTTAAGCTCTTCATGAATGGCATTGACCCAATCACAATCCATCAAAGCTTCTTCTATTTTCTTCGGTTCTATGGATGAGACAAATGAATAGTGTTCACAAAATGATGCCAACCTTGACCTTGTTTGCACACCACTTCTAATATCACCAACCACTTGATCTAGAGGATGATCCCTTGCAATATGAGTTGGTTGAAGAACATGAGGTTGAGCACTTGAACTTGGTTGATCACTAGGTTGAGATGATGTATTAGCCACTTGATCTTGCACTTGAGAGTCACTAGCTTGAGTTTGAACTTGAGAACCACTAGCTTGCACATTTAGAGACACAATCACTTGATCTTTGTCATCTTCAATATCCATCACTTGTGTTGGCCTAATGTCACCAACATCCATTTTCTTCATGGCTTGTATCAATTGAGTTCCTCTCACATCATCTAGATTTTCTTCCTCATCTTGAGAGCCTTTGGTTTCATCAAATTTAGCATCATGCACTTCTTCAACTATGCCATAAGTGAGATTTCAAACTCTATATGCTTTGCTTGTCGTGGAGTAACCAAGTAGAAATCCTTCATCACATTTCTTCTCAAACTTGCTCATCAAGTGCCCTTCTTGAGAATGTAGCATTTGCATCCAAACACTCTAAATTATGCAATGTTGGGCTTTCTACCATTCAACAACTCATATGGTGTCTTCTCCAATAGCCTATGACAATAGAGCCTATTTGAGCAATAGTTAGCGGTATTGATTGCTTCGGCCCAAAAAGAATGATCCACATTGTATTCACTTAACATTGATCTTGCCATGTCAATTAAGGTTCTATTCTTCCTTTCAACTAGCCCATTGGATTGAGGAGTGTACTTGGCTGAGAATTGATGCTTGATTCTAAAATCATCACATAGCTCTTCAATTCTTGTGTTCTTGAACTCACTACCATTGTCACTTCTCACTTTCTTGATTGATGTTTCAAATTCATTTTGACTTCTCTTGACAAATGTCTTGAATGTATCAAACACTTCACTCTTGTCAACAAGAAAGAATATCCAAGTATATCTTGTGTAGTCATCCACTATCATAAATCTATATTTATTTCCACCAATGCTCTCATACTTGGTTGGGCCAAATAGATCCATGTGCAACAACTCAAATGCCTTGCTTATGCTCATCATGCTCTTGTTGGGATGAGTGTTGCCAACTTGTTTTCCTATTTGACAAGAACTACATAGCTTGTCTTTTTTAAACACCACATCCTTCAACCCTCTAACTAGATCATGCTTGATTAGCCAATTGAGTTGCTTCATGCCAACATGTCCAAGTCTTCTATGCCATAGCAAACCCATGCTTGATTTAGAGAACAAACATGTTGTCAATTGAGCTTCACTAGCATTGAAGTCCACTAGATAGAGATTCTCATATCTAAAGCCTTTAAATATCAAGTTGCTTCCATCAACACTCACTATCTCAACATCATCAACACCAAATATGCATTTAAATCCAAGATCACACAATTGAGCTACGGACAAGAGATTGAAGTTGAGAGATTCCACTAGCAACACATTGGAGATGGACATATTATTTGTTATTGCAATCTTTTCCAAGTCTTTCACTTTGCCTTTGCCATTGTCACCAAAAACGATACTATCAACACCATTGCCACTTGATGAGATTGATTTGAACATTCTAGAATCCCCGGTCATATGTTGAGTGCACCCACTATCAAGCACCTAAAGCCTTCCTCCGGCTTTGTAATTGACCTACAAAAGCAAATCAATTCTTTTTAGGTACCCAAACTTGCTTGGGTCCTTTGGGCACCCAAATTGCCTTCTTCTTTGGGCCAACAATGGGAGCACCAATGAACTTAGCCTTCACACCATTAGCACCCTTGGTAAGCAAATAACAAGAATCAAACTTAATAGAGGATATGTTAGCATTCTTCTTGTTCTTGCAATATTGCTCTACATGCCCCACTTGCTTGCAACTAGAGCAAAAACGTCAATTGCCCTTCACAAAACTAGTCTTGTGAGTGACAAAGGCCGCCTTGCCATTCTTGGGGGTATAGCCCAAACCCTCTTTGTTAAGGGAGAACCTTTGGCTACCCAAGCACTTTAACAAGCGGGCATCTCCACCATAGGCCTTGCCTAAGGCATGAGTGAGCTCATTTACCTCTCTCTTGAGAGTCTCATTCTCCACCATGAGTGAGGCATCACAAGTGAAACCATCACTAATAGTAGATGTGACATTGCTTGAGCTACAAGAGGGGTTAGTGGGACCAACAACAATAGGAGTATAGAATGTTTTATCAAGAATATCACATGTTACTCCTACGTTGCATGTGTCTACAACATCCTCAATCTTAGCTTGATCAAGGAGGGAGGAGTGAGCCTTTTCAAGCTTAGTGTGAGCCTTCTCAAGCTTCTCATGGGTTTCCATTAGCCTCTCATGAGTAGCATTAAGCTCATCAAAGGATTGCTCAAGAGCTTTTTTGCTCTTGCGTAACTCTTTGCATTCCTTCCTCTTCTCTTCAATATAAGAGTGAGCATCTTGTAGCATGCCAATGAGGTCCTCCTTTGAGTACTCCTCATCATCATCACTCCCACTATCGCTCTCATCATCGGATTGTACCTTAGATGACTTGGCCATTAAGCATGTTGATGGAGCATCGAAGAGTGAAGTCTTGTTGGAGATGGCAAGACTAGCAAGCAACTTCTTCTTAGATTTCTTGTCATCTTCACTCTCATCATCACTATCACTTGAGGCATCACTATCCCATGTGACACAATATGATGCCCCTTCTTTTTCTTCGTGTACTCAAGCTTCTTCTCCTTCTTATCCTTCTTGTCCTTCCTCTATTTCTTGTCTTTCTTTTTCTTTTTGTCATCCTCATCACTATCATCATCACTATTGAATGGACAATCGGCAATAAAGTGATCTTTGCTCTTGCACCTAAAGCATCTCTTGGCCTTGGTGGCATCTCTTGGCCTTGGTGGCATCTCTTCTCTTTCTTGCACCATAGCCCTTCTTCTTCATGAATTTGCCAAATTTGCGCACTAAGAGAGCCATTGCTTCATCATCCACCTCACTTGAGCTTGTGCAAGCTTCATCTTCACTTGAGCTTTGCTTCTTGCTCTTGCCCTTACACTTGGAGGAGGTGGCCTTGAATGCCACGGTTTTCTTCTTTTTCTCTTCCTCTTAAGAGCCCCCTTTCCGTTCCACACGGTAGGTGTTATGTGTGATCACCTCACCAAGTACTTGGTTAGGGGTCTTGGTGTCCAACCCTTCTCTCACCAATATTGTGACCAAGAACTCAAATCTTGAAGGTAAGCTTCTTAGGAACTTATGAGAGAAGTCCGCATTCTCCACCTTCTCACCTAAATTCTTCAAGTCATTGACAATCACTTGAAGGCGGTGGAACATCTCCGGCACACTCTCATCATCTTGCATCTTGAAACTTGAGAGCTTGTCCTTGAGAATGTATACCTTGGCACTCTTCACGGCTTGTGTGCCCTCATATATATTTCCTTCAACCTAGTCCACACATCATGAGCTCTCTCCAAATTCTTGATTTGCTCAAATACCTCTGCTTCCAAGGCTTCATAGAATGTGTTGATTGCAATGCCATTGAATTGGAGCTTTTCTTCTTCTCTTGCGGTTGGGTCGGTTGGATCAATCACGGTAAAGTCCTTGTCCACAACCTCCCAAACCTTCCTATTCAATGATTTCAAGTATGCGCATATCTTTCTTTTCCAATGATCATAACCAGTGCCATCGAAGTGCGGTGGCTTCCCCACATGGTTGATATGGTTGATTTGAGCCATTTTCACACCGAAGGTTGTTAAGCCTCAAACAACGGTGACCTCGGCTCTGATACCACTTGAAAGGTCCTAAATGGCTAGAGGGGGGTGAATAGCCTATAAAAAATTCTTGCAAAGCACTTGAACAAACCGGTTAGTACACTAAATGGTGAAGCAAGTCTTACGCTAGCCTAGAAGGGGTTGCAAGCCAACCTATCTAATTTTAGCAATCCTAATATGCTGGAGCACACACAAGCAACCTAGTATGCTACGAGCTACACTAGTGCACAAAGGTAATCGCAAGGAAGAGAACCGAGAAATGCAAACCGTGCCTTCGGGATGATGACCAATCACCATCTTGTCAATACAATGAAACCCGAAGAGATGATCCAATAGAAAAATCCAAGTTAATCTTGAAGGATCAAACCACACAAGAACACCGAGGGACACAAGATGTTTATCCTGAGGTTCACGTGCTTGCCGACATGCTACTTCCCATTGTGTCGACCACACACTCGGTAGTTCGGTGGCTAATCGGCGTCACAAGCCAAACCCTCACCGGGCGCCACAAGAACTCACACAAAGTGAGGGTAACTCAATGACACGAGATTCCACTAAGGATTCCTTTCGCGATCTCCCGCGGGATGGGATCAACACCCCTCACAATCACCTCCGAAGTGGCCAAGAATAATCTTTAACCTTGCTCAACTCCGGCTCGCTGCTCCAACCGTCTAGGTGACGGCAATCACCAAGAGTAATAAGCTCAATCGCAGCAAGAATGCTCACTAGTGCCACTAGATGTTCAATCTCAAGGCAAATGCACTAGAAGCTCTTCCAATCACTCTCTAGATCAATCAAGAGGCATGCAAAGTAAGAGAGAAGGTTTGCTTAGCTCTAGGGATGTCAAGTATGTCAAAGTGCTAAAAGAAACTCCCTAGAGCCGGCCAATCCACTTATATAGGCGCCACACAAAGCACCTAACCGTTACTCACAAACATCCCCTTTCTGCGAGTTGACCGGACGCTGGTTAAGTGACGACCGGACGCGTCCGGTCCCGACGTCCGGTCACTCACACCGAGCCACCTTGCGACTAGATCCCTAATGCATATGCAAAGTCATCGCTCACCTTGCGGCACTTAGATAACCGATATTGCGCGACATCGTCCCTCTTAATAGTACAGTTATCAATCCTGAATCCGGCCATCAACTTCTCTACTCACCTATGGCCGACAAAATAGAAATGCCCTAGCATATACCTTTGCCTCTAGCATTCCATCTTGCTGCTCATCTTTCTTCATCTCCAAGGGTGGCACTTGATCACCTTTGATCACTTCCATCAACTTGATCACCATTCCACCACTTGGTTTGGACCTCCCCTTTCTCTAATGCTACACACTTAGCAATAGGGTTAGTCCTAGGTTTTATCAATTAGCCAAAAAAACCAAACTAGGGCTTTCAAAGGGCCAATTTGAGCCTTCGGTGATAGTTGAGGAGCCAAAACGGCTATTTCGCCAAAAAATACAACAAATTTGATATTTTAACCAATTTTATAGTAAATAGTATTATCATTTATATGTCCAAATAAATTTATTATAGAAATATAATCTATAAAATTAATCTGATAATTATTTTTTGTATAGGTGTGTTCGTGTTTCAGAGTCAAAATTTAGATTGTTTGATTTCTGGAAAAGCGACATTCTTTTATAGACGGAGTATAATTAAGGTTAATCTCAATGAAAGTTACATTAAATAGATTGCCATATAGATATTTTTATGATGTGACAGTATATTTAAGAAGAGAAAGAAAATAAAGAGAAAATAAGTGTCATCTAGATGAAACTCTCTTAATATAAATACAAACTTTTTTGAGCCATGAAATTAAATACCAATAAAACTATAGAATGAAACTATCACTCTTAATAAAGAGTTTTATTTTATTTCACATGACTTAAACAGTTTTTGGAAACGCTACAAAACTCTCCGCTAAAACTGGCCTATAATAATAATACAAGAGATGTTCACCATGGTTCGTTTGAAAATGCGGTCAGAATGGGGTTTTAACAGCTATTGGATGGGCGGGTCGGGTTTATCAGTATACGGGGCCGGGCCGGGCTGGGGCGGTTGATTTCTGTCGGCCGTGCGGGTCTCCTTTCCTACTCACGCCAAGCAGAAAGCTTGAGAATTTTTTTAAAATAATATTTTTAATGAATAATTGCAACTAAAGTATGCCGCGGATGGAAATTGTGGGTCTAGCAGCCAGTCGGCCTGACAGCAAATGACAGGTGAGCTATCGGCCCCGTGGAGGGCCGATAACAAAGATATCGGCTTCTCGAAGCCGACTAGTCCCATCCCATAGCCCTCGACACCGCGGGGCAGCGACCTGTCGGTGCGCGAGGCCTATCGGCCGCCCACGAAGCCGACCGGTGCCCTGTCGGCTTGCGGAGGAGGGCCGACCGGTCCCTATTGGCCGTCGGAGGGCCAATCGCCCACGAGCCAGTGGGCCTTGTCGGCCGGGCGGAAGGCCGACCGCCCCCGTCGGCCGTCGGAGGGCCGACCGCCCTAAATATCAGGCGCGTCTTCCCTTCTCTCTCTCTCCACTCGGCCTCTCTCTCTCGCGGCGAGCGGCGGCGGCGGCGGGGACGCGCGCGCCGCCCTCCCGTCACCGCCGTCGAGCGGATCCGCGGAGGGCCGGCGCCGCCCGCCTTGGCTCACAGCCTCCCAGCGGGCTCGGGCCGCCGGCCGTCTTGCTCAAGCGCCCGGCGCCGGCGCCCTGCAGTGAGTTTCTTCTTTTTTTGTTTTTTATCGTATTATTTAGTTAAATAGATTTTGCTTAGGGTATGTTTTAGTTAGGATGAATGATAGATTTAGTTAGGGTTTTATTTGATTTTAGTTTTAATTTATGATGCTTGTGATTTAGTTAGGATCGAGAGATAGTAAGGGTTTAATATTTTTTTTTAGAAAAATTTATTTAGATAAGAAGGTTAGGATATGCTTTAGTGTTTATTTTAGCTCACATAAATTTAGTTAGGATTAGAGATAGCGAGGGTTGATTTTTTTTCTAGAAAAATTTAGATAGATAAGAATGGTAGGGTATGTTTTATTTTAGGTTTTAGCTCCATAGGGTATGTTTTAATTTATTTTTCATTTTAGAAAAATTTAGTTAGCACTAGAGAGCGAGGATTTTAGCTCACATTAATTTATCGCCCCCGGTGCATGCGGGTAACCTGTTATTTTGTAAAGTTAGATTTTAGGGTTAGATAAGATGGTTAGGGTTTAATTTAGTTTAGGTTATTTTGATTTAGATTTTTAAATATATTTGCGTAGTTTAAGGTTGAAATCTTGGATGCATAAATTAATTTTAGAGAGATATTATTCATGAATTAACTAATAGTTTCGTAATATTGGATCAGGAATGTCGTCCGATTTAGTTACTTTCAGAATTTATTATGGGAATGGTGAAATCAAGTATGGGGACAGCGGGGTAGACCTTACAGAGTTTCAGTTCTTTGACACGCAATTGAATTGCTCGCTAGATTATAGCCAGAGACAACTTTTAGCCTGACTGCATGAATACTTTCAAGTTGCTCCCTCGCAGCATCGTTTCAGGATTAATATGTTGGTACCTAAGAAGCGAGAGAATGGGTGGAGGTGGGAGCTGTACGAGGCTAGTAACACGAAGAAATAGCATTTTCTCGTGTCTAAGGCGTTGGAGCGTCGTTATAACAACATAATGCTGGTTGAGTTCCTGGAGGGTGGCATGCAAGCAGAGAGTAGCAATATAGGTCAAGAACATGAGAATCCTGAGCCCACACCTATGCAGGAGACCTATGTTTACCATCCTCAGGAGGTTGAGAACACCACAGAGGATGTAGCACAGGAACAATATGCGGCTGACAACACCGCAGCGGATGCACCAGAGGAACAATACGGTCAGTCCATTGAAGCTGATCAGGGTGAGGAGGATGAAAGAATCGTCGAACAGATGGAGCTACATGATGCGGAGCACATCGCTTTTGTGGATGAATTTGCCGGCAAAAGATTTGACGATGAGACCGACATCCCTGAGGATTGGATTCACATAGCACCAGATGGCATGACGGTCGATGATGGTCATCATTCGTCATGGGAGTATTCGACAAAGGAGGTTAGACGAGGACAGATGTTTCATGACAAGATTCATCTGCAGCACGCCGTTCGACGATGGGCTTTTTTTCGAAAAGAAAGAGTTTTGGGTGGTTATATCTAACCCGACGACGTGGGACGTCAAGTGTGTCACCCCAGGTTGTACTTGGCGTGTTTATGCTCATATGCCACGTACGGAGACTAACTTCACAGCCACTATTGTGCAACCACACAATTGCTTGCTGCAGACAACGCTTATCAAGCATAGGAACATGACGGCTGACTTTGTGGCAAAGGAAATGTATGGGGAAATTATTGAAAAAGTTGGCATGTCGCCTTTTCGGATAATGCTTGCTATTCAGAATAGATTTGGCTATGAGATATCTTATGATATGGCCTGGAGAGCAAAACAACTAGCTTTGGAGAGAAGGTTCGGTACGTTCAAGGACTCATATCACCACTTACCAGCCCTTCTACAAACCATTCAAGCTAGAAATCATGGGACTATAATTGATTTTGATGACTATATAAACGAGGCAGGGGACCGTGTGCTTAAATGTGCTTTTTGGTCTTTCGGCTGCATGATACAAGCCTTTAAGCATTGCCGACCAGTGTTATGCGTGGATGGTACATTCCTAACTGGGCAATATAGAGGTACATTGCTCACAGCTATAGGTGTCGATGGTAACAACCAAGTTGTGCCTATCGCTTTCGCACTGGTTGAATCGGAGAACAATGAAAGCTGGTTGTGGTTCCTTAAGTTGGTCAAACGAGGTATCGTGGAAGATAGGGAGAACTGTTGTGTCCTGCATGATTGCAATGCAGGTTTGTTGAATGCAGTGGATAAGTTGAAGAACGGTCTAGATCCAGAGGTGCAATGGCCCGATATACAGAGTCGCTGGTGCATTAGGCATCTAGGTACTAATTTCTATAAGCAGTTCAAGAGCAAAAAACTGATGGACCTTTTCAAGAGGCTATGCAAGCAGAACCAGAAAAAGAAATTTAAGTGCCTATGGGAAAAGTTAGATGAGCTGATGACAAGCCACATGAAAGAAGTGCGTCGTCAACCTGTTGTGGCACGAGAGGAGGACCCAAAAGGCCTGGATCCACATCCTAATGAGCCACGAAGCAAAACTCGTCGACGTAAGGGTGGGAGATCATTAAGTGTTTCACAGATTGGATTAAAGAGGAGCCCCGTGAGAAGTGGTCCCTGCTTTATGACACACACGGAGCACGCTATGGCATAATGACGATGAATCTTGCTGAGGTTTACAACTGGGTGCTGAAAGGTACACGTTCACTTCCTCTGGTTGCAATTATGGAGCGTCTCCTGAGGGGGACAATTGTGTATCTACGAGAGCATTATGAAGCGGCAAGCCTAGTCGTTCAGAATCCACGACATATGCCTGGAAGATTTCTTCATACCTCGCAGAGAAGAGTGCCAAAGGGTCCATGCATAGGGTGTTTGCTGTTGGCAACCAGGACCTTGTCTTTGAAGTCATGCTGCGTGACAAGGGTGAACTTGGTATTGGTCCAAGCGACATAACCATGGAGGTTCAGTTGTGGCCAGAGGATAACATGTGTGAGTGCACATGTAACAAACCCAAGTACTACCATTATCCATGCTCGCATGTGCTTGCTGCCTGTGGGAAAGCCAATATTTCCATGACATTTGTGTCTCCTTATTTCAACAAAGAGGCTGTGCTAAACACATGGTCGGGTGAGCTGCGTGGTTGGAGGGCCATTGCTGATTTCACAAAGCCTGTTGCAGATTCGTACCGTCTTTGGTCTCCGGATCCAGATAAAAGGGTGGAGGGAAAGGGCCGCCTCAAGAGTCGACGTATTAGGAATGACATGGATGCTTCGGAGGCTTCGGACAAGCGTCCCTTCTGCTTAGCTTGTGGTGGAACTCATCTCAGGAAGAACTGTGAGGCGTACCCCACACATAGACTTGCAGATGGAACAGAAGTGCGTCGTATTCCACAACACAACTATAGGCACCCCACTGAAGACTGCCCTAGCGCGTAACACCCCGCTCGAACCTGCGACGGCCGGCGGCTTCCCCCACCCTTACGTCTTCGCACCCACGACGAGTTGTGGGTTCTTGACCACCGTTGGGTTCCACGGTTAGTTGTATTCATACCCTGTCCTGTCTATTTTGTGTTTATATGTATTTATCATTTAACATGGTGTATGTGTTCTTGTAACAGGTTACGTGCTGCGGGTCTACTTACGTTTGCACGGCTGGTTGAGCGACACCGGCGAGGAGTTCACGTTTTCCGATGGACCGGGCACTTCTCGGCTTGGACAGACCACTGGAGACCGGGAGGCGCTACGATTCACCTCCTAGTGGGTGAGGTGGCTTGTCACTCTTCGGGGCGTCGCCATGCTTTGTTCGGTCTACCTCATCCCGGTAGACTTGTTCACCCCGTTCTCGTTCCAATGGGATTGGGATGTCTAGCTCCAGTAGCGTTTCCGAGGAGTGTTTCGGCCAGCGCCCGGTGAGGCGAGCGGTTTGACTTCCAAAGACGACCACGGCCCACCTAAGGCATGGTTGTCACAGTTCCGTGGGGAGCGGCTACTGGTGGAGGACGAGGAGTGGAGGGTGCTGCGACACTTAGAGGCGTACCTGTTGTGGCTGTTTGGGTGGGTACTCTTCACCAGTTCCCACCACGACACCGTCGACAAGCACTTTATTCACTACGCGGCGCAGATAGCGTACAGCCCACTTGACCAGATTCCTCAGTACAGTTGGGGCTCAACCGTGCTTTCAGCTATGTACCGGGCACTGTGTGACGCTTGCACTCGGAGGTCGTCGACAGGTACGTTGGCTAGTTGTCCCTTGTTGTTGATGCTGTGGTCGTACGAAAGGTTCGATATTGGGAGGCCAGCCCTATCGTCGTACGAAGAATACGACGTTGAGATGTACGTGCTCGATGAGGATGGTGTCCCGGACGAGCTCGACGCCCCGACGATGGGCACACTGTGGTTGTGCCGCGAGGTACGTACTTCGACACTACTCTATAATTTTGTTGTTAATAATTTACTTACACTTAGTGAATTTCTATTTTGTGTGCAGCTGATGTGGGCAACAGGCACCGGTCGCGGCACGTACCCAGCGTATGTCGCTCAGTTTGACCACCTCGCACTGACGAGGTGCGGTGGACTCAGACACGACAGATGCCATACGGTCTCGTGCGTCCCCTTCGGCTTGTCCGAGTTGTGCTACCGTGACCAGGAGCTGTGGTACACGAGGAAACGACTGGTGTTTGACGTCTTCGCCGAGCCGTATGAAAGGATCAAGATGCCCAAGAGGGGGGTAAATTGGGCTTTTCTAAATTTTAATCGCAGCGGTAATAACCTATCGCTAGCCCATTTCACCCCTAGTGCCTAATGTGTGTTCTATGACTTCTAGACACAAAAGTTTTGCTCCCTAGGTTCCAAAACCTACTCTAGCATGGCAATTCTAGCAATGTAAATACAAAAAGTAATTGCGAGAATGTAAATGCTCAAAGTAAAGAGAGGGAGAGGAACGCGGCGATGTTTTCCCGAGGTATCGGAGAGTCGGCACTCTCCACTAGTCCTCGTTGGAGCACCCGCGCAAGGGTATAGCTCCCCCTTGATCCTCGCAAGGACCAAGTGCTCTCTACGGGATGATTCTTCGTCACTCCGACGCGGTGAATCCCCCAATACCGCTCACAAGATGAGATGGGTCATCCACAATCACCACCGGATGATCACCATGCTCCCAATCGCCACCGAGCCGTCTAGGTGATGCGATCACCAAGAGTAATAAGCAAGAACTCTCACTTGACCAAGACAAGCCTAATGAGATGAGTGGATGCACACTTGCTACTCTCTTTCCACTAATGAGGTCCTAAGCAATGGATTAGCAAATCTCTCAACCTCACTAGGGCTCTTGCACTCTCAAGCACTCACAAGGTGTTCTTCAAATTGTTGGAATGAGCAAGAGACCTCAATTGAATGAGGTAAGGGAGTATATATACCCCCCACACAAACCCTCACACGAAGAGGTATTTCAGGCAGTTTTAAGGTCGACCGGGACGCGTCCGTCAGGCGGCCGGGACGCGTCCGTCGTCTACGTTAACGGCTAACTGTACTGCGGTGCGTCCACACCGACCGGACGCGTGTCAGAGTCCGGTCCACCATGACCGGACGCGTCCGGTCAGAAATTTCACATTCTGGACCTCTCTGGGTAGTGACCGGACGCCCTGGACCCCGCGTCCGGTCGCAGCTGATCAGCGTCCGGTCCACCATGGACCATGAAGTGATGGCACCGGCGTCCGGTCCCATTGCCCGAGGCGGTCCGGTCACTCACCCCACAAGCACCCCGGACGCGTCCGGTCGTCCTATGCCAGCGTCGGTCGAGCCAAAATGGCTCGAATGACTTCCGTTTTCGCGACCTCTCGCATGGCTTTGACTCTACTGATCTTTGGGCCAATTCTAGGGCTGCCTAGGACTAGAATGAACAAGTGTGCACCACACCTAACTTACTAGACTCACCTAGGTCAAGTTACCCATTCAAACCCCTCTTAATAGTACGGCCAAAGGTAAAAACAAAGTCCTAGCTACTCTAAGTGTCTTTCCAACGCCAAACGACACTTAGAACTAGCCGTCCTTAACCTTGTCGTCCATCCTTTGAAAACCGAAAACGATTTCGATCGTCGGGGCATGAAAACCATTGATTGCCCAATCAATCACCATTATCGTGACCTAACTCAAACTGTTTCTGCAAAACACACGTTAGTCACAATAATTTTATGTTGTCATTAATCACCGAAACCCATTAGGGGCCTAGATGCTTTCAATCTCCCCCTTTTTGGTGATTGATGACAACAACCTCGAGTATGAGAGTGAATTTGAGGTTTTCAATGAACTTGAATGATATAAGCTTTTTGGCAATAAGAACAAAAAGATTAGATAAGCTTATATGACTCAAGCCAACATGTACTCAACGGAATATGAATGAAGTACGAGTACAAGAACCATAGAGCTCATTTAAAGGATGAAACGCGAAAGCATGGCAAATGAGCATCAACATGTGGCATGACATAGCATATATGTATATCATGAGTAGAGAGCACAAGTCATGAATAAACCACACGTCACATGATCTAACACATATCCACAAAACAACCAAAAGCAACCAAAAGCATGTATCTCATGATGCACAAAAGTAAAGCAAGAATGCAAGAGTATCACACATCAAAAAAGTCAACTCCCCCTCACACGCTCCCCCTATCTCACATACTCGACTCTCTCTCCCCCTTTGGCGTCAAGCACCAAAACCTAAGGCTCCTGAGAAGGTGGGGCTGCAGACGAGTCGGGTCCGGACGAGCGTGCGGTCAACTCAAACTGTGTGTAGTCTGGGGAGGACTCGAAGCCGCCGCTGGCCGAGCCTCTGCCCGACCCTCGCCGTGTGTCTGCGGAAGTGGAGCGGTGCAGGTCGGCTCAAATTGCCGTATCTAACCGGGTCGGCCTACTGTGTCTCAGGAGTGGTGGTGACCTGACCCTGTGGCTCTGTGGAAGGTAGCTCAGTAGAAGTAGGAGCCACTGACACTTTGCTCACGCCTCGGCCATCCGTAGTGGAGCGGTCACGGTCTCGGTGGATCGACGCCTCGAAGTAGGAACTGCCTGAGGAGGCGTACTCACCGCACACGTAAGCAAAGAATCGGAACGGTAGCCTCGGGTGCAATAGTGACAGGAGGAGGCTGACTCAGAGGAGGCTCTGACGAAGCAACCGACGATGGGTGAGTCTCAGTAGTAAGAGTCAGCGGAGCCTCCGTTGACAGGAACTGACCCTGAGTGCCCTGCGGAGTGGGGAAGCCAGTGATCTCGCTGTAGGTGGCACTGAGAGCTCGCGGGGTCACAAGCACCGAGGACGTAGGAGGTGGAGTGAAACCAGTCCGAATCGATGTGTACCCGGCCCCTGGAGAAGCGAAGTACTGAGGAAACTGCTAGGGCGGTGAGCTGAAAGGCGCCGACACTCCCTGACTCTGAAGTCCGCTGGACTGTAACTGTGGAGCCGGGAGTGAAGAACTGGAAGGTCCGCCAAGCTGAGTCGAAGTGAAGTCGAAAGCGGGAACTCCAGTGTGCTGAACCATGTGCTCCATGAAGGCTAACGACTGACGCTGGAGGTCAAGAGACTGCTGCTGAGTCTGACGGAAGAGAGCCTGAGTCTCAAGCTGTGCCTGAAGTATCTGCTGCTGGAGCTCGTTCTGGCGTGCGTGAAGCGCTGCAGTGTCAGCTGCCTGCTGCTGGTGAAGCTGACGAAGCTCCTGGCCGTGTCGGTCTGACGACTGTGAAAGTCTCTCAAGTATAGCAAGAAGCGCTGGACTGTCACTGGAGCCTGAACCACCGGCCTCGGCGTCGTGAGCATGAGGAGGCATCCTCGGAGGAGGAGCGTAGTCACTGTCAGAACTATCCGAAGGAATGTCCTCAGCAATATCTGTGGGCGCAGTCTCCATCTGAGTGAGCTCGGCCTGAGCAAGAGCCTCAACTGCCTCGTCCTGCTGCTCCTCAGTCTCTGCAACAGTGGGGCGCTGCTGTCCTGGTGCTCGAGTGGCCCTGTTGCCCGGACGGGCTCCAACTAGCTGAGTCATGTTGTACACAGGGAAGGAGGTGGTAGTGGCTCTAAACTCAGCAAGTGCCTCTGGAGGAAACGGGGAGATCAGACGCTGAAGGATCACGCAGATCAAGTGAGCAAACGGTAGCTGTCGGCGCGTCTTGAATCCCTCTGTGATCGTGTCCTCCATCTCTGAAAGAATGACATCTCAGATGTCAAAAGCAGTCTGTGAAGCTAGGAAGTAGACAAGCCACTGCTGAACCCTCGTAATCGTCTCCCTGTTGCCGATCCTCGGCAGAAGTGTCCGTCTCATCACCTCGTTCAGGACACGGGCCGTAGAGGTGAGATCCTTAGGTAAACGGCGCGATCCCGGTCCGAACGGCTCCCTGAAGATCCTGCGGGCCTTCTCAATAGGCAGGTCCTCTCCGCCGTGAGGGCGACGAGGAGGCTCAGTGTCACCGTAGCAGGAGTGGTGAAGGCGAGTCTCTGACGGTGTCGTACCAAGAAGCTCGTGAGCACGAGAACTGTAGAGTCTGTACGGCTGACCACGGAAGGTGAAGTGAATGAACGTGTGGCCTGGGTCGATCCAAAGTGTGGCGTAAAACTCACGAACCCAGGAGTCCACGTGACGCCCGTAAGCCGAGCGCATCCGCAAGCCGGGAGGTATGTGAGTGAAGCCCCGACCGCTTCCCACCAAATTAAACAACTCACAAGTGGACACACTCGTGAGGCCCGAGCTCAAGATCACCGTAAGCTCAAGAAATCCTCCCGTAACAACATCAGTAGAAACCCTCGGCCGCCGGGGTCACGCCGCGGTGGAAACCACCGGTCAAAGTCCACACACCGCAGTCCTGAACTCGACGGGCATTGGCGGCCCGCAAGTCAATGTGTAGCACTGGAGCAGGAACACGTGGCCTAGAAGGAGGAGGACATCCACCACGACGCTGAGTCTCAACTCTAGGGGTGACCTGAGAGCGAGTGCGTGCGAACGACGACGTGGTGGGCTCTCGGGCTGCTCCTCGGTGTCCTCCCCGGCTACGCCGGCCCCCCTCTCCGCTGCCTCGGCTCCACGCCGCTGAGCTGAACCGCCCTGCCTCTCGCACTACCAAGGTCGGGGGTAGATCTCAACCACATACCGCATACCCCCGATCCGCACAGTGCCTGGTGGGTCGTGAGGAGTAGGAGTGCGAAGTGCACGAGCCACTGAAGCTAGATCTGGCGCGCCGATCCTCAAACTGCCACGGGTACCACCTCTCTCTGCAAGAGCGGCGGCGTCTGCGATCGCCAGAAGTCTCTCTATCTCAGTGTTCTGCCGCTTCCGCTTCTTCCTGGTGGACACCTTCGCCTTACCCTTCTCCTGAGGGGGTGGAGGAGGGGTGGAGGAGGAGGCGGAGCGGGACCACCACCAACATTCTTGCAACGAGGCATCACCGCCAATCAAGAAACCACTCGCAAATCGACAAGTCAAACCGACAAGAACCACCGACAAGCCGCAATGTCAACGATCGAGAGCCACCGCCAAAGCAAACAAACTCCCCGAAAAAAGCTAGAACCACTGCCACCGATCAAACACCGAGAACCACCGACACTCAAGAGGCTTGGCCTCATTCCCGCACTCGCGGGCTTGGCCCCGAGTTCACCGCCAAGCCAAGAGATCAACCGCCAAACCGCCAAACCAAACCGACTCGACTCGCCGCATGAGATAGAATAGAAGGTATATAAATAAGCATTGTATCAACTAGAGGAGCGAAGAACCTTAATCGGAAGCAAGCAATGGGGGAAAGGAATGGAGGAAATGCTTGCTACCTGGAGATGAGGCGAGAACCTGTGAAGAGATGAGGAAAATGACACGGCAGGACACCACAGCGCAGCGAGGAACACTGCAATTGACAGAGAGAGGACAAGATAAGGGGATTGCAGTGAGACAGCACAGGAAGTTCATGTAGGCATTTTATCGAACATGTGCTTTGGGCATGGCGGTTGCTCACCAATGGAGAATGATCGCCGGCCAAGAGGAGGAACAAGGTCGCCTCCGGACGAGAATGAGGAGAAGGGAGCAGGGAGCCTCCCCGACGACGAGAGACCACGGCGGCGCCGGTGGTTAAAGCAGGAGGGTTTGGCGGCGGCGCTTCGAGGTGAGGGCGGCGCGCGGAGACGGGAAATGCAGGGGCGAGCAGCGCGAGCGCGAGGGCACGGCAGCACGGCAAGACGAGAGCGGGCGGAGGACGAGGCGTGGTGGCGGGTTGCAGCGGTGGTGGCGTTTTGCGCCGGAAGAAGAAGGGAACCCGGCGCGCGCTGGAGAATGAGGAAGGAGGAAAGAAACGGTGGCCCCACGTGTCATAAGAAGAAAGCATTGCGCCGCTTAAATGGCGACGGACGCTGCCCCTCTGTCGACCGGACGATGAAACAAGGGGCGTCCGGCCGCCCACCGAGAGCTCCAAATCGGCCAAAATTTGACCGACGCTGTCGGCCCGATGATGACCGACCGGACGCCCCTCGAGTCCGGTCACCTCCTGTGTTCGACCGACGCTGCGGCTGCCTCCAACGACCGACGACGATCCGGTGGCAAAAGTTCATTTTGAACTGACCGGACGCGCTGCTTTCGAGTCCGGTCCAGCCGTCCGGCCCAAAGATCCGGTCCACCTCGAGTGCGCTTTCTTGCGATTTCTTCGCGCCGAACTTTCCCAACCTTGTCCCAACTTTGTAAGATCCAAATAAACACCAAATTGGGACTGGTGTGAGATGCCTCTCTCAAACCCTCAATTTTGAAAATATTTTGCCTTAAGCTATATGCTTTTTAGCGAAAAATAGGCGATAAAAACGAACGAGGAGACATCGTATGGCCACCAAATAGGGTATGTAACCAATAGAAGCGTCAAATGCTCCCCTATCGGTGGACGAACACAGCGGATGCTCAAACTTAACCGAAAAAAAAAATGACAAAACAAACACACATGCATATGCAATGCAATACTTGAATTTGAATCTAGTCGCTTGTCAAGTTTGTCCTTGGTTAAGCTTCTTCACACGCTTTGGGGCGGTTATCTTAACCAAGTTAGTCAAGCTCTACGTGCAATACAAAATTTAAACATGTTTATATTACAAATGCAATGCAACCGACAACACAAGCTTATCTTTTAGTGAAGTTATTTAGATCAAGAACATTAAGCTCATTCCTCAACTTGCAAAACCGTGCTTTATCTAAAGGTTTTGTGAAGATATCCACCAATTGATCTTCCGTCCTTACTCCCTCTAAAGATATATCTCCTTTTGCAACATGATCTCTAAGGAAGTGATGACGGATATCGATGTGCTTGGTGTGAGAGTGTTGAACCGGGTTGTTAGCAAGTTTTACGGCACTCTCATTATCACACAACAAAGGTACACCTTTTATGACTACACCATAGTCTAAAAGGGTTTGCATCATATAAAGGATTTGTGCACAACAAGCTTCCGCGGCTATGTACTCCGCCTCGGCGGTTGACAATGCCACACTATTTTGCTTCTTTGAGGACCAAGACACTAGTGATCTACCAAGCAAATGGCACCCTCCGGATGTGCTTTTCCTATCAATTTTGCAACCGGCATAATCCGAATCGGAATAGCCCACAAGGTTAAAACTAGCTCCTTTGGGATACCAAAGGCCAATGCTTGGTGTGTGCTTAAGGTACCTAAGGATTATTTTTACGACAACTAAGTGAGCCTCCTTAGGGTTAGCTTGGAATCTAGCACACATACACACACTAAACATGATATCGGGCCTAGATGCGGTCAAGTATAACAAACTACCAATCATAGAACGGTAGAGAGTTTGGTCAACCGGGTTACCTCCCTCATCTAGGTCGAGATGTCCATTGGATGGCATTGGAGTCTTGATGGGCTTACATTCATCCATATTAAACCTCTTAAGAAGATCCTTGGTATACTTTTCTTGAGAGATGAAATTCCCTTCTCTCATTTGCTTCACTTGAAAACCAAGAAAGAATGTAAGCTCCCCAATCATAGACATCTCGAATTCCTTCGACATCAAATCACCAAACTCTTTGCAATAGTCTTCATTTGTTGAGCCAAATATGATATCATCAACATAGACTTGACAAATGAAGATATCTCCATTAAGCTTCTTGGTGAATAGTGTGGTGTCCACCGTCCCAATCTTGAAGCCCTTCTCAATAAGGAAGTCCCGAAGGCGCTCATACCAAGCTCTTGGGGCTTGCTTTAGCCCATATAATGCCTTGGACAACCTATAAATATGATTAGGATATCTAGGGTCTTCAAACCCGGGAGGTTGATCAACATAGACTAGTTCATTTATGAAGCCATTTAAAAATGCACTTTTCACATCCATTTGAAAGAGTTTAATGTTGTGATTAGATGCATATGCAAGGAGGATACGAATGGCTTCAAGTCTTGCAACCGTGCAAAGGTCTCTCCAAAATCTAAGCCTTCAACTTGAGAGAACCCCTTTGCCACTAGTCTTGCCTTGTTCCTCACGATTACACCTTGATCATCTTGCTTGTTGCGGAACACCCACTTTGTTCCAATGACTCTTGCACCTTTGGGTCGCTCTTCAAGTGTCCATACTTGGTTGCGGGTGAAGTTGTTCAACTCTTCGTACATGGCATTCACCCAATCCGGATCTTGGAGAGCTTCATTTATGCTAGTAGGCTCAATGCAAGAGACAAAAGAGTGATGTTCAATAAATGATGCATATTTTTGAGAGCGAGTCATTACACCCCTTGATGGACTTCCGATGATGAGATCTTGAGGATGTGCTTGGAGTAGAGGAGTTGTCCTTCTATCAACCACTTGGGGAGGAGGTTGAGGAGCATCAACATCTTGAGCTTGTGCCACTCTATCTTCATGGGAGATGTGAGTGTCTTCATTTGGATTTCTCCCATCTTTGTCATCATCTTGTGGCACATGGGATGAAGAAGGTTGATCTATCACTTGTACTTCATCTTCATCCTCCTTTGGCTTGATGTCTCCGGTTGGAATATTCTTCATAGCCTCCCTCAATGGTTTATCACCTACATCATCAAGATTCTCATGTGCTCCTTGGGAGCCGTTAGATTCATCGAACTCCACATCATATGTTTCCTCTACCAAGCCGGTGGCATGGTTGAATACTCGATATGCTTTGGACTTCAATGAGTAACCAACAAGAAAACCAATATCACAACGTCTTTGGAACTTCCCTAGGTGTTGCCGCTTCTTGTAGATATAGCATTTGCAACCAAACACCCGGAAGAAAGAGATATCCGGCTTCTTTCCATTGAGCAACTCATATGGAGTCTTGTTGAACCACCGGTGAGGGAACAATCTATTGGCCGCATAGCATGCGGTGTTGATAGCTTCGGCCCAAAACCTCTCCGGTGTGTTGTACTCATCAAGCATTGTTCTAGCAAGGGTGATTAGTGTCCGGTTCTTCCTCTCTACTACACCATTTTGTTGCGGAGTGTAAGTTGAAGAGACTTCATGCTTGATCCCAACTTCATCACAATATTCTTCTATGTTTGTGTTGTCAAACTCTTTCCCATTGTCACTTCTTATCTTCTTGATCTTGGTCTCAAATTCATTTTGTGCTCTCTTGGCAAACTTCTTGAATGATGGAGTGGCTTCGGATTTATCATGAAGAAAGAATACCCATGTGTATCTTGAATAGTCATCAACAATCACTAGACAATATAGATTGCCTTCCAAGCTCTTGTAGGTTGTAGGTCCAAATAAGTCCATGCGAAGTAACTCAAGCACTTTGGATGTTGACATGAATGCTTTGGAGGGATGAGTGTTGGCAACTTGCTTGCCGGCTTGACATGCACTACAAAGCTTGTCCTTCTCAAATACAACATCCTTCAAACCTCTAACCATATCCTTCTTCAATAGCTTCTTGAGAGTGTTCATTCCCACATGAGCAAGCCTCCTATGCCATAACCAACCAAGTGATGTCTTGGTGAATAAGCAAGTCTTCAAGTTTGCATCTTCGGAGGAGAAATCTACTAGATAGAGATTGTTGTATCTAAAGCCTTTGAATATCACTTGTTGATCATCTTTCTTTGACACAACCACTTCCTTCTCGGTGAATAAGCATTGAAAGCCAAGATCACACAATTGTCCAACGGATAGCAAGTTGAAGCTCAATGATGCAACAAGAAGCACATTTGATATTGAGTGATCATTTGATATTGCAATCTTGCCCAACCCTTTGACTTTGCCTTTGAATTGTCACCAAATGTAATCTTCTCTTGATTATCCACTCCTTCATCTAGTGAGGTGAACATACGAGGATCACCGGTCATATGTTGAGTGCAACCACTATCAATAACCCAATGACTTCCACCGGTCTTGTAGTTCACCTACACACATAAGAGATCAAGCTTGTTGTTTAGGGACCCAAACTTGAGAGGGGCCCTTGACTTTCTCAACTAGTGACTTGGCAACCCAAATTTGTCTAGATCTATTCTTGTTGGGAGGACCTAAGAACATGACCTCAACTCTTCCATTTGCATTCTTTCTAAGGATGTAATGAGCATTGAAGGCAAAGGGTCTAGCATGCTTGGGCAAGGGTTGTGGTGGTGGAGTTTCACACTCATGAGCAAAGTGACCTTCTTGACCACACTCAAGCATCTCTTTGGCTTGGGCTTTGGATTGTGATGTTGTTGAGCTTTGACTTTCTTCTCTTGTTGAGCCAAGAAACCAATACCACTTCTATCCATCTTCATGACGGTGTTCATGAGTAGCTCACTTTGAAGATAGTTGCCTCGAGAGAACTTTTGCAATCCAACTTTCAAATGATCCTTCTCTAACTTGAGTTTCTTGTTTTCTTCTTTTTTTAGCTTCTCTACATCATGATCAACTCTTGTAGCACCAAAAGCACAACTCTTCTCAAAGTTTAGCCTTTTGATTTCCTCTTTGAGTGACTCAATCTCTTGATCAATCTTATTGTTGCATTCTTGAGACTCAATGACAATGGTGTTGGTAGATGAAAGCTTCTCAATATCTTGCTTTAGCTTTGCATTCTCATTCTTGATCTTGACATAGTCATCATAGTGTTCGGCCACAACAACTTGCTTGCCTTTGCCACTAGAACCTTGCTCAATGCTCTCAACAATCAAGTCATCACATGATGTGGCTATATCAATCTTAACAACATGGTTAGTAGCATCATGTGTCTCAGCGGATAAAAGATCATATGAAAACACAAGGTTATCATGGTTAACTTTGAGAGTTGTGTACTCTTCCTTAAGCAAATTGTATCTAGTGTTGAGCTCATTGTGTATCTCCTCAAGTTTATCATGTTTCGCTCTAAGCTCTTTTAGGGATTGTTTGAGCTCCTTGAGTGATGATGACACAACCTTGTTTTCTTCTCTAAGCTCATCACTAGCTTTCTCGGCTATGTCATATTTAGCAAGAAGAGACTCATTCTCAAGTTTTAGCTTTTCATTTTTAGCTCTTGTCTTTCTAATGATTTTAGAGTAATCATTAAGCAAGGTGACAAGCTCATCATATGAAGGTGCTTCAAATTCATTGTCACTATCACTACCACAATCATCATCACTATCATCATGGGAGTTTTGTACCTTCCGATCACCTTTGGCCATAAGGCATAGGTGTGTAGGGGATGATGGTGGTGAAGGCGGTGGAGGTAGTGAAGTCCCAATAACAAGAGCGGCCACCTTCTCTTTCTCATCATCACTATCGTCGGATGATCCACCACTTGATGATTCAATGTCGGTGAGCCAATCACCCACGATATAAGCCTTGCCACCCTTCTTCTTGTGGAACTTGTTCTTCTTCCACTCTTTCCTCTTGTACGGCTTATCTTTCATCTTCTCATCATCATCATCATCACTTGAATCATCCTTCTTGCCCTTGAACTTGTTCTTGTGCTTGTCTTTCTTGGGCTTCGGACATTGATGAGCAAGGTGGCCAAGTTCACCGCAATTGTAGCAATCCATTTCAGAGATGGGCTTCCTCTTGCTACTTGTGAAGAACTTCTTCTTCTTGGAGTCAAACTTGACACCACTCTTGTTAAGCTTCTTAAGCATCTTTGTGGTCTTCCTCACCATGAGTGCAATTTTTGCATCATCATCTTCATCATCACTTGAGCTTGCAAGAATAATCTCAATAGCTTTGCCTTTGCTCTTCTTCTCTTGACTAGCCTTGAATGCCAAGTCTTTCTTCTTGGTGGAGGAAAAGCTTTCTTGTGGAGTGATGTGCATGTACATCTCATGTGCATTGATCTTCCTCAAGACTTGGGTTGGTGTAGCGGTGGAAAGATCACCTTGATGGAGCACCGTGACAATATGACCATACTTGTCAATTGGAAGGACACTCAAGATCTTTCTCACAACATCGGATGGTGACATTTGTGTGAGTCCAAGTCCATTGAGCTCCTCTACAATAACATTCAAGCGAGAGTACATTTCATTAGCATTCTCATGAGGAAGCATGGCAAATAAATTGAGCTTTTGCATAACAAGATGATAGCGTTCCTCATGCTCACTCTTGGTTCCCTCATGGAGCGCACAAATATTTTCCCAAAGCTCATGGGCATTTTTGTGGTTCCGGACCCGGTTGAACACATCTTTGCAAAGACCTCTAAAGATGATGTTTTTGGCCTTTGCATTCCACTTCTCATTGTTTTCCTCATCTTGTGTGAGGCGTGCGGCATCCTTAGGTTTTGGGAAACCTTGAGTGGCGGCTTTAAGCGCATTAAGATCTTCGGCCTCTAGATACGCTTCCATGCGAATTTTCCAATAAGGAAAGTCATCGCCCTCGAACATGGGAGGAGGTCCATTCCCTCCGGTCATCTTTTCTCTAGGCGATTAAGCCTAAATCAAGAGCACGAGGCTCTGATACCAATTGAAAGGATCAAGATGCCCAAGAGGGGGGTGAATTGGGCTTTTCTAAATTTTAATCGCAGCGGTAATAACCTATCGCTAGCCCATTTCACCCCTAGTGCCTAATGTGTGTTCTATGACTTCTAGACATAAAAGTTTTGCTCCCTAGGTTCCAAAACCTACTCTAGCATGGCAATTCTAGCAATGTAAATACAAGAAGTAATTGCGAGAATGTAAATGCTCAAAGTAAAGAGAGGGAGAGGAACGCGGCGATGTTTTCCCCGAGGTATCGGAGAGTCGGCACTCTCCACTAGTCCTCGTTGGAGCACCCCGGCGCAAAGGGTATAGCTCCCCCTTGATCCTCGCAAGGACCAAGTGCTCTCTACGGGATGATTCTTCGTCACTCCGACGCGGTGAATCCCCCAATACCGCTCACAAGATGAGATGGGTCATCCACAATCACCACCGGATGATCACCATGCTCCCAATCGCCACCGAGCCGTCTAGGTGATGCCGATCACCAAGAGTAATAAGCAAGAACTCTCACTTGACCAAGACAAGCCTAATGAGATGAGTGGATGCACACTTGCTACTCTCTTTCCACTAATGAGGTCCTAAGCAATGGATTAGCAAATCTCTCAACCTCACTAGGGCTCTTGCACTCTCAAGCACTCACAAGGTGTTCTTCACCGTTGGAATGAGCAAGAGACCTCAATTGAATGAGGTAAGGGAGTATATATACCTCCCACACAAAACCCTCACACGAAGAGGTATTTCAGTGCAGTTTTAAGGTCGACCACGGCCCAGTCCGTCAGGCGACGGGACGCGTCCGTCGTCTGTTAACGGCTAACTGTACTGCCAGGTCGCGTCACACCGACCGACGCGCGTGTCGAGTCCGGTCCACCATGATCGGACGCGTCCGGTCAGAAATTTCACATTCGGACCTCTCGGGTAGTGACCGGACGCCTCGACCCGGCGTCGGGCGCGCAGGTGATCAGCGTCCCGTCCACCATGGACCGCGAAGCCGATGGCACCGGAGCGTCGGGCCCATCGCCAGGGGGCGTGGTCCGGTCACTCGCACCCCACAAGCACCTTGACGCATCCGGTCGGTCTCCCGGTTGTTTGCGTCCGGCCGAGCCAAAATGGCTCGAATGACTTCCGTTTTCGCGACCTCTCGCATGGCTTTGACTCTACTGATCTTTGGGCCAATTCTAGGGCTGCCTAGGACTAGAATGAACAAGTGTGCACCACACCTAACTTACTAGACTCACCTAGGTCAAGTTACCCATTCAAACCCCTCTTAATAGTACGGCCAAAGGTAAAAACAAAGTCCTAGCTACTCTAAGTGTCTTTCCAACGCCAAACGACACTTAGAACTAGCCGTCCTTAACCTTGTCGTCCATCCTTTGAAAACCGAAAACGATTTCGATCGTCGGGGCATGAAAACCATTGATTGCCCAATCAATCACCATTATCGTGACCTAACTCAAACTGTTTCTGCAAAACACACGTTAGTCACAATAATTTTATGTTGTCATTAATCACCGAAACCCATTAGGGGCCTAGATGCTTTCACCGTACTGTCCAGAGCGCGTGGCACGTCAGTTCGGGCATGCGCAGGTGTTCCCTCTGCCCCGACTTCAGCTTGACTCGTCACACAGGTAAGTCTTGTTATGCTCCCGTTTATTCATGATGGTGTTACATGTCCATTCACTCTTGTTTCTCGTGCAGGTCTTCTAGGAAAGGTCAAGGTGCAGCGTACGACCAGTCCTGGGTTGATAAGATGCAGCCTTTCGTGAACGCATGGGCGGACGCAGCCGTCGACGTCCACGACCTAGGTGGCCTATTCGTCGAGGCCACCTACCGGGAGTACTTGGGTTGGTTTCACACAGCCACACGCGTTCGTCTCATCCCCTTGCCGACGGGAGGGCCGAGCCACACGAGGCCGAGATCACCGACACGTTCGCCATGGAGCCGGCAGCAGCTTACCATGCGTTGGTAAGTATTTTTATTCACATCTTGGTCATTTCATTATTTTTAAAATTGTACTTTACACAATGTGTAACAATACATGTTTGATTTGCAGACGGATATCTGCAATGACGTGGGCAACGAGCTCCTATCGTATGCCCACCAAGATGCAAGCAAAATCCTCCACGAGTTGCTAGGAACGAGTTGGTTGCCGCACTGACGACCGGGCCAAAAAGTTGCTTAGAGGGAGTACGACGGGCTTCCCCGTCGTCGAACGGACATCATTCAGCTCCCTCCACGTGCAGCTCTAGGCTTAGGCTCTAGAGGACCTCGTGCGGCGCACCGGGGAGCGCCACGACAACATTGGAGTCTTAGGTACTTCTTTGATGACCTTTCGCTTTCTTGTTACATTGTTAATATAGCAAGCTGGACGTAATCTTTAAATTCTGTTGCAGGTACTCGGGCTTCTTGCAGCGAGTACACTGAGGGTACGAGCAGCTTTGGGACCTTTTTCACGGACAGTACTCCACTGCGTGCACTGCCCGAGGTCGGGCCCTCTCGGTTCGTTGGTGCACCACAGCCCACACGGCCGACCTTGAGTACTCATCCTACGGACTCGACCCCGAGGCACGACAAATGCGTCCCTCGCATCAGTTCACTTTTCCTACGGGCCAGCTTCGTCACCGAAAGCCCAAGCCCGGCAAGCGGGGTCGTCGTGGAGGTTGAGTTTGCATTGATGTATGCATCAATGGTGCCATGGATGTGAACTAATGTACTCTTGGATTTATGTGTATTAGTACATTTAAGATCATTCAATTGGAGGCAACGCCCAATACGATCCCACGCCCGGCATCGAGGCAAAGGACGGTGCAAACACAAGCGATCCAAATACCGCATCGAGGCCAAGGATAATGCCAAAATGGCTCACTTCATTGCGTTCTCGGGCTTTGCGGCGTATGTGTGGTCCAATCAACCGCGTCTGCATCACAACGTAGTCTTTTCAGTTAATGGTCGAATCAGCAGTGTCATCAATACAACGTGCTCTTTTCAGACTAGGGTCCTAGCCTTTTCAGTGTATCGTCCCTTCAACAGTGTCATCAATAAAACGTAGCTTTTTCAGAACATAGACCTAGCCCTTTCAGTGTATGGTCCTATCAATAGTGTTTTGTCGATTTCAAATTAATGCATTGTCCAAATAAACTTCAGCACAACATTACACGTCCCCCGGCCTATATATACACCTCCCTTGTTACATGATTTTTAGGCACACCTGTGTTTTGTAGAGATGTTTGGAGGCAGAGGAAGAGGAAAGGGTGAGTCCTCAGGTAGAGGAAAGGGTGAGTCCTCGGGTAGAGGAAAGGGGGGGAAGAAGGGACCTCCCATTGTGTGGGAGGGTTCTCTAGGTCCAGATGATTGGGTGGAACCACTTGAGGATTTTCCACTTGAGGGGAAGAGTGACTTCACCAATGATAGAACTCTCCGGGGATATGATAACCGGAGAGAGGAGTGGCCCAAATGCCGCCACGATGAGGACTGCGTAGTTCAGATGAGCGATGACGAGATTCATGAAGGCCGTCGTTTCTTCAGATGCCCGATAGGATGAGTATTTTCCCATCAACTATTATCTTGCGAAAAAAGTCTTACTTTAAATGTTTACATGCTTATATGATTTCTCTATTTCAGGCAGCCAATGAGGGCGGCGATTGTGGATTCACTAGATGAGTCGATCCGGCTCCTATTTTTCCCCATCAACAGTACATCTACTACCTAAAGAAGCGTATCTTCGATCTTGAATTCGAAAACCAAAGCCATGATCCGGACAGCAGCGATGATGCGGGTGCGGACGAGGGACTTTGCCCTAATCCATACTGTCAATGTCCTTATCACAAGGGGCCTCCTCATCCACCACCGCCACCGCCACCGCCACCGGCAATGGGAGGCTACGTCGGAGAAGGCTCAACTCAGTTTGCTATGTGGGAACATTATTAGGATGAATCAGTGTTCATGTTATGTATTCGTTGCTTCGTTAAATTTTCGTAAGGCATGTTAGGTTTAGTTTGCCACCTCTTTCCCATGCTTTACTAGAGGTCGCCACATGCCATTGTTAGTTGTCATTGCAGGTCGTCTTTTATTTAATTCTCTAAGACATGCTCTAGTGCGCTCGATTAATATTAAAATGTGTTTCTTCCTGACTTTGTGTATATAAAATAAAATAAAAAAATTTGAATAAATTTTTATTCAGGCAATTTAAGGACAACAATATTAATAAAAATATTTTACGTAGTTCAAAGATGAAAAAATTACGTTCATTAGGGGGGTGGACATGAAATATAGTCAGTAGGCTGCTGAGGGGCCGATAGGCACTTATCGGCTGCCCACGGACCGAGAGGCCTCTCGGCCCGCGGAGGACCGACTCCTTTTGGGCCAGTCGGCCTCCCAAAAGCCGATCGGGCCTATCAGCCGCCACCCGGCCGACAGGTCTCTGTCGGCGCCGACAAAGTCGTCGGGCGAAAAGTCGGCTGCCACGTAAGCTTGTCGGCCGCGGGCCTGCCGACATCCCACCTGCCGGCCGCTCGGCTGCCGACAAAGCCGCTAATCTTGCAACTTCCGCATAACAGCCCCTAGATTCACATTTAATCTTAAAAAAATATTACTTTAAAAAAAATTCGAAAGCTTGATGCCGCCGCCGCCGCCGCCGCCGCAGCTTCTTCCGTGCGACGTCGTGTAACGACGGCGTTGAATCCAGGTGTCTCTTCCACTCCATGATTATTTCCCCATCTTCTATACATCATCCCCTTTCCTTTCTCCTCAACCCCTCCTCCTTTCTGCTAGGGTTCGAGCGAAGGTTGCAGCTTGGTAGGGTCGTGTCCCTGGTTGGTCGCGGTAGAGGTAACCGAATCGTCTTTCCCTGTTCTCCATATATTTTTTGTACTTCATGCATTAATGCGGATTGGCGCTTGGTTGTGTGCGGCTTTATCATGGATTGGTAGACATTGGGCATATGTTTCGTAGAAGTATTACTACTAGTAGATAAGCAAATATATTTGTACATGCCATAATCATAGGGTCATTTGTGTAATTTATAAAGCAACTTATAATTTACTTGAATTTGTGTATGTACTATCTTGGGTAGTATCCCTCTGTATACAGTTGAACTCTTCTCGGCATTCATTCATTAAATGCTGAAGGCACAGATGTCATTCAAGAAGTTACAAAGCTAATATACATTTAAGATGTGGTCTGATTCAAGGCTTAATTCAATGATGATAATAGGTAAGACAACACCTGCAAGGTCTCCAGTTTCCTAGTGACATTTCAAACTTTGAACATCAGGATTGGGGTGTGTTTAGGACCATTAGCTGGCCTAGGTGGACGGGGCAAGAAAAAAAATCTGTTCATTCCATAGTCACAAAGTTCCCGAGTGAACGAGGTCGAGAAACAAAGTTGAGGAACGTGGAACGATACTTGCTAGAAGTATCTGCAAGGCAGGGTCGAAAATGACCCTGCATACCCGGTCAACGTCTTCGACCTCGTTTTATGTGATGTGACTGTGGTTCATTGGAGAGTTGATGTTTCTAAGTATGACCTCGCACATGTATGTATTGTCCTAATCATAATACACATGCTTTAATTATCGGAGAGTTGATGTTTCTAGGTGTTCTGAAAATTCTAGAAATGGTAACGCCATGAGCAGAAATGTTCTCTGGGAAGTCCATATGATGCTCAAGGCAATTAGAAGTTCCATTGAGAATAAATTTCCCGCTACAGTTTAGTTATTTTTTAGTCATATTAGATGAACTGATTGGATAAGCTATTGTGACTGAACAATGTATAACACCATCTTAATTTATTCCGTGTTAGATGAACCAAGCTTTGTTTCATGAATTGTGGGACCTGTTCAATTTTTAGTAACTTAGTTACACTGAATCACATATACTTGTGTGGATTTTCTCTGTAGGGATAAGTTGTCAGCAATCCATGTGGGTTTAATGCCATGCTTAATTATTTTTGTTTATGTGTGACAAACAAGGCTTTATGTGATTTAAAGAGCAATATTACAGTTTCTCAATTAGGTATTTTTTTTTATCCACTTTGTCTGTGCAGGTGCTTTTCCAATACATATAGTGGGTCCTTGCATTTTATAGTTGCACATTTTCTCAGGGATTCTGACAACTACGAGTTCCCCATTTCTCAGGGATTCTGGCAACAGCAACTCACTCCAGCCATGGTACGCCATGCCATTTTCCCCAGCAAAGGTCCGTGGAGACTGAATTGGCTGGTGCATGTGGCGAGCATGCGACGCACAGCGGCATCACGTCCTTCCCCTATCCCCTTTGCTTCTTCCTCTCGCCCTATCCCCTGTGCTTCTTCCTCTCGCCCTATCCCCTCCGCTTCTCCCTCTCGTCCTACCCCCTCCGCTTCCTCCTCTCCTTCTCCTGCCCCCGCCCCCTGTCACCCTTCTACTTCTCCTACGTCGGCCAAGGTGACCCCGAATGCCTCGCTGCCTGTGGTTCCTCAGCATACACCAAACAAGAGGAAGGCGGGGCAGTTGCGGCTCCCTGAGTCTGATTCGGATGGGCACAGGAAGAAGATAAGAAGAAGGCAGACCTCTTCGACCGTGGTGAAGGCGGCGACGT
>JADLZL010007745.1:0-58598 GCA_015844335.1 Chrysopogon serrulatus | reverse complement strand
ATGTAAATATAACTTATGGAGCCTCCATCGCTTAGGGCCGAGGTCAACTCCGCAAAGCTCAATCTTAGCTCGCGACTATAAGCTGCGCTCCAGGCTGAATAGACATGGTCGAAACCACCTCTCACGAGGAAGACAACAAGTTTACTTATTCACACCTCAACAGAATTCGAACAAACCTGCGGCGTTTGCTGCGCATTAAGCGATATGTCCGATGCAGACTATCCGATTGGAAGCTCTTTCCTTTCTTTGACCGAGAGCTAGATGACATTGGTGTGATCTCCACGCGTTGAGAGAAAGTGCTTAAAGGACTGAAGCATTATGTGCTCGAATTCTGCCTTCAATTCTATCCTATTTCTAGGGTAGTGGATCTCCGCTAGAAGTCCTATCCTTTTAGGCAAGAGAAGAAGGAAAACTTTAATTGAAGCCTGGAACGCTTTTAACTCGCTTAACTTGGTCTCGGACCTTAGTCTATTCATACTGCACTCTGCCTCGCTTCAACATTTCTGGTATAAGGGCTCAAATAGAAAAACCACAAAATTCCTAACCTTGTTTCTGGAGGATCATTCTTGCATACTCACTCCCGATGTTGCAAGAAATGTCCTTACAAAAATTCATAAAAGCATCTTTTAAAGAAGCTAGTAGTAGGAAGAAAGATCTGGAGAAAGTTGATCAGTGAATCCACACCTTACCTCACATCTCAACCTTACAACCAACAACCAGCTCGAACCTGGGCAGAGAGAAGAAGTTCCACCTTTCCAAAATTCATGCTCGCTAGGATCGAGGATGATATATTTGATGATTATGGAAACACCTCGAATTGTTATGCGGTTAGAGACCACAGTAAGACAACAGGAAGCTCAAGCCACCTAGTAACATGAGTCTTAAACTCCTTCTAAGGTTGCTTTTCTTAAGCAAAAATGCCAGCGCTTGTGTCGATCATAAGTTACGATTGGGTTGAATGAACTCGACCTTTCCCTCCGATATCATCCGGAGTTGGATTTTTACATCAACCACCATACCAGTTTAGTCCACTACGGAGCTTTCGAAGCATTTATACAACCCGTAGCAGGGAGTTAACATCATGTCTCCGCAACATTTGCTCACGATAAAAGACATGCCCTAACCCCAACAACAAAGTTTATGAAAAAGTCCTTTTAGGCCATCTTTTATTCCCAAGTTTTTGGAATTCTCTGGTGTCTTACCTATTTATGCAAGTTAAGATGAGAGTTCATTTGAGCTTCTATGTCTCTTTTGATGTTATAGAAGTTTGGACGATTGATCAAGGCAACCTATGAGAGATCTCTCGCAAGAAGACAAGAAGAGAATTTTGAACATTAGCCTTGGGAAATGAAATAAAACCCGCCTATATCCATAACTCGTGTTCTCAATAGTGAGACTCGAAGCCACTTCCTGAGCCCCGATCCTATGGAAGAAGTCTTAGAGACAACCCCTTGAATCATCTTTCAACCGATTTCGGTGGATGATCTCTTGATGCACTGTAGAAGAGGAAGGAGATAGTGCTCTAGAACCCCGACTCCCTCTAGATGAGTCCGAGTGAAACACCCAAGCCTCCCATGCAGCCTCAAACCCCCTGCCTTCTGACTTCTAAATATGCCTTTCTAAATAATGACTCAAGAATCTCCTCAGTAATAATTAATGACAAACTCTTCCGAGGAGGAGACTCTTCCTGATGATCACGCCTAGAAAAAGCAAAGTATCTCGCTTTTGGCTATTCAATCTTTAAAGATCTTAAAGGAATCAGTCCTGCTTCTTGGCAACCATCGCATTCCTACAACAGATCCGCATGATAAACACCTCTAGAGAACTACAACGATCAGATCGACAATGCGATGAGAGTAGAAAGCTGTTACAGAAAAAGAGGTTTTGACCGTTATATGCCGGGATCATATATCCCTGCGCCACACAGCTGAGTGGGTAAGCCCCTGCGAAAGCCAGCCCAGGAGGCATGACAGCTTGTTAGAAATGACAAGAACGCATCGCTCCTACAAAGAACTATCACAGGATGGCGGATGTGTATTGATGACCATTAGCTAGTTGCAATAGCGCGACGAAAGAAAGACTCATTTTCCACTTCCCTTCATTGGATGAGATGTTGGAAAGATTGGCAAATCATTCTTTCTCCCTTTTGATGGTATTCAGTGATATCATCAAAATACCGATCCACGATTGACCAAAAGTTAAAACCGCCAATCACATGTCCATACGAAATATGCTTACCTGTGAGAATATCTTTTGGACTATGTAATGCTCCGCCAGCCTTTCATATTTCAAAGATGCATGATGTCTATATTTTCTGATATGACTGAAGTGATAATGGAAGTTTTCATGGGATGACTTTTCTCAGTATATGGAAAAACTTTTGATAAATGCCTTGAAAACTCTAGATAAGTGCTTTTCAGCAAAGATAATGAAGAAAAAGCACTCTAGTTCTTAATTGGGAAAAATGTCACCTATGATTGTGAGAAGGAATAGCACTTTGGACATTTGGTGTCTCGAGAGAGGGATAGAGTGTAGACAGAGCTAAAAATTGAAGTAATTGAACAACTACCTCCTCGTTAATGTGAAGGGAATTCAAAAGTTTACTAGGTCAAGGCTAAGTGCTTTATAGATCGTATCATGGCATCAACTTTTCGCACATTGCGTGACCTCTAACAAACCTCGCTAGCTAAGGATGCTCCCTTTGAATTTGATGACGCTTGTTTAAAAGCTTTTGAAACTCCTTAAGAAAGCGCTCATCTCTCGCACCAGTCATTCAACTCGATTGGTCGTGCTACCTTTTGAACTAATGAGATGCAAGTGATTATGCCTGCGCAGCTTTTGGGACAAACTAAGGAAAAAGAAACATCACGCTAATCGCATATGTGCCAAGCAAAATTTTGATAGGACCTCAACTTAATTAAGCAACTACCGAAAAAGAGCTTCTCGCTATTGTTTTTGCCATGCATTAGACAAGCTTTAGATCTTACCTGCAGG
Organism: Chrysopogon serrulatus; assembly: GCA_015844335.1. Taxonomy (NCBI): domain Eukaryota; kingdom Viridiplantae; phylum Streptophyta; class Magnoliopsida; order Poales; family Poaceae; genus Chrysopogon; species Chrysopogon serrulatus. Next base: position 55,604 of record JADLZL010007745.1, on the reverse strand, counting down.
GAGGAGCAAAGGTAAATTAAGCTTTATACTAGATCATGATGCTCTTAACACCGCTTCACTAAGAAAGATGCTAAACCCCGACTTCATAAGATGGATTTTGCTACTCCAAGAATTTGACTTAGAAATAAAAAGATAAAAAGAGGAGTAGAAAACCCTCAGTGTATCATCACTTGTCTAGAATGCAGTTTAAGAATATGCAGAACTACCAATCACATGTCTCTTCGAGATGACACGCTCACGCCATCTCCAGTGCTCGATCCTCGCACGCCGAATATTGTCAATTTTATGGTTGCAGGATATGTACTCACCGTGAGCGTTTATAGGGAGAAAGCTTATTTATGAAAGTCGCTCACATATATGGGATGATCCTCATTCTTTCGAGTATGAGCAGCGATGGACTACTCTCAAGATGTGTGTCTACCGAGGAAGCGACTACGTATCATTGAAAAATGTCACTCATCACCATATGGAGTGTCATTATATGCAGCCCGAACTCCATACAAAGATCCGGCAAAGTGGGATTCTTTTGGCCGACACTATGTATGAAGACACCAAGAATTTCGTCCGAAGATGTGGAGTGTGTTAGAGGCACGCAATATCAACTCAAGAGATGCTATACCCTCACCAACAATCTTCAGATTAGAGCTCTTTTCGATGTCCGGGGAATCGATTACATGGGACCATTCCCCCAAGTCGTGCAATCCATGAGTACATTCTAGAGGCAGTTGATTATGTCTCAAAATGCGCTAGCACGCCCATGCAAAGTCGCCAATTTCTATAAATTCCAAAAAGATGTTTCGTGAGACAATATTTCTCAAGATTCGGTGTTTCAAGAATGGTGATTAAGTGATGGAGGAACTCACTCTCATTGACAAAGACTTTCTCAGTAACTACTTAATGAAGCAAGGGATTCAACATCACGCGTGGCTACCCCTACCATCCTCTCAAACGAAAGTGGGCCAAGCCGAGACTTCCAATAAGCAAATCAAGAATATCCTACGTAAGACAGCTTAATGAGATGGGAACCGGCTTGGAAGGAGAAGCCACTGCACGCACTCATGGGCATACCGAACTGCGCATACAAGACACCTCCTTGGCATGTCACCTTATCGCCTGTCTCACTTCAAGAAGACCTCGTCATTTCTACCACGAGCTCGAGTTCAAAAGCCTATCAAGCAATCAAGAAATGTGGAATATGGATCTCGAGGTCGCCGAACAAAAGAAAGATGCAACTCGTAACTAGATGAATGGCGAGAGCATATCATAATCCTCGAAGATCTATAAAGTTAGAGAACTAAAAGGTGGCATGATAAGCTTTAATCAAGAAGAAGAGCTTCAATCGAGACAAGGTGCTATTATTCAACTCCTGTGGGTGAGATTATTCTGATACGGAAAGCTACTCACGCAAAATGGGAAGGGACCATTCACTTGGTGAAATTCATCATCACATGGAGCAAAGGATGACACTTTTTAAAAACCATGGAAGGTACGTGTTATTCAAGGTAAATGGCCAACGTCTTTTATCTAGATCCCTTCTGTAGACTCACCTCGAGGAATTGGATGAAATTTACTTCTTTAACTTTTCCCTAATCTATTGTGGGTTAGACTGCCACGAATCGGGTCGCGACCGAGAAAATTTCGAAAGAAAATGGGCCACGAGAATGCACATCCAAGTGAGGCAAGCAGCAATCTCCAGAATCGGCCGGTGGGACCGGCCGTCCCACATGCATCGCTCGGCCTCGTGCGCCACCTCGCGGTCCGGCCGGCCCGCGAGCGAAGCTTGCTCCATTAGTGCTCCTCACATCTTCGTCATGATCCGCATCCGGCCAGCCTTTATCGCGATACGAGCATGCTCTGGATAGATTTTCAGATGGAATGACCCCTACAAGGAACTGCAACCAGGACTAGTATAAACAAGCTGTCATTCTCCCTCATCCCAAGAGCTCTTCTCTAGCCCCAGCCAGTCGAAGCCTCCAATCTCTCCATCTCCCACCAAAACGAGCCAACTCTTCCAAGCCTTCCCTCTACACCGCCGAAGAGCCGGGGAGGAGGTCCTCCCACCGGGCGATCATCCCGCTGTAAAGCTAGCCTACCAGCAAAGCACCGAAGGCGATCGGCTCTTGGCAAGGCATCGAAGGAGGTCAGCCCCGAGCTCGACTCCTCAAGGGAGCTCCGCTTAGAGGAGGGCACGCCCGTCAAGCCATCAGAGGCTTCCACCATTGCGCCTCCAGCCTCTACGGCTGTTTCTGAGATAAGCCTCGCCTCGTCAAGTCGCCTTTCGCTAGCATCTCTCTCAGTAAGTACCACGTTGGCCATCTACAAGAGAGTGAGAGGTCTGCTGCGTCACCACCAAGTTTGTCGGGTGACCAGAGCGAAGCACACCACGTGTAGAAGTGAGCGAGTGACCTCTGATGGTGTACGTGGATCCAAGCAAGCGTCAAGTTCCATCCACCACCAAGAGCCAACCCGAGCCGCCGAAGAAGAAAGCTAGTAGCTACACCCCGCCTCCCTCGCCAGCTCACTCGCTCTAACCTAGCCACGCCGGAGACCAGGATAGATCCGTCAGGGCGCGACTGGCTCTGAGGTGCTCAACACTCGACTACGGCCGTGCAACGCATAGCTAATCTAGAGCCGAAATAGGAGGAAATACGCTCTCAAGAATAAGAAGCTACCAAAGCTAGGGTCGAGGAGCTGGAAAAGAAGCGGAATACAGAGATGTATAGGCACATGCGGAGAGCTCAGCTCCTTTAGTTTTGCTTAATTATTTCGCTATTTAGTTTGGATTAGTTCAATTAGTTAATTCCCTTCTATTCATTCATTGTAATAAATGTGCCTCATTTATAATAAAAAGAATCAAGTTTAGAGTCATCATCTCTCTCTCTCTCTCTAGATATATGTTTGTGTTTTATCTCCACCTTGCTGTTGTGTATAAAAAGGAAACAGAAACAAAGTGTGGGGGAGACAACCAAGAAAGAACACGTAAGAACCTCTACGTGAGCCAGTGCACGCGACTCCAAAGCACTCTCTCTACTTTATCGATAACTCGAAGCTTTAATTGAATGAAACATGATTACACCTCAAGGATGAGTGGCTTAGTCATAAGGCTTAAGGCAAGCAACTCACATAAATTCATCTCCTCAGACGCTCGCCAGCTTGTTGGGAACTCTCTATAGGGACCCCAAATGCTTCTTAAGTTGTTGACAAGTATGAGATAGTAAAATATGAAAAACCTCGAATTTCTCTCATCGAGTATTGAGCATTTATTTCACATAAAAACACATAGCTAAGCTTACTCCTCTCCGTGGATTTTCCAAAATACCTATAGAGCTCATACATGATCCTTAACTTTACTACATAAGGTTATATTTTACACCGAAGCCTCCGCGACCTTTTGAGACCTCGAAAAGCTGTAGAGACTCTATCATGCTCCCTCAAGGTCGCGATCCACTTACACTCCATATATATGCACACTCATCCCTACACTGGGGTAGGCGTAGCTTTTTCGTCACCACATAGAAAAATGTGCCGCTTCTTTAATCGAGAGTACGCACCTAAAAAATATCTTTGTAGGATTGTGTTCATCTATGCTCTAACATTATTAGAATCTCTCCGCCTTGCATAAAGTTTTCATGTGATGACATGGGCTATGCAAAAAAGAAAAGGAGAGTTAAAATAGAAAAAAATGGACAAGGGTCCAAACGTTAAAGAACAAAAGGCACAAGGATGCCTAGCTCTCTAGAAAGAAAAAAAGAAGAAAGAAAAAGAAAAATTCAAGATAGCCCATTGTCTCCAAGCACTCCAATTCAAGCAAGAGAGATATATCCTTCAAAGAGTATGAGCATAAGTAGAACAGATAGCCACCATATATTCCACACACAATGCATATCTTGATCTAAGAGTATGACACACTCTCCCTTGGGACTCTTACTGCTCAAGAACGTGTAAGGTAAGTATACTATTCCATGCCAAACCTTCAAACTCCACATAAGCCTGGCTAGAGGTAGGTTACAAGAAGGGCATCACTATTTATGCCTAAGTGAGATCCACAAATACACATAAAAATGAGTGATTCTGAGTACCATTGAGGAGCGTGGCTACATATTTATTTCAAAATCTTACAAAAATCTCCAATGTTCCTAGCAACAGATGAAGGTAATCTGTTTGATCGTTTCATTTCTTTTTCAAATTCTCAAAGTTGTTTTGGTAGACACTTTTGAATTATTAACATTCCTAAACATGAAGTAGGTTGTCATCCCCAATTATATTGCTAGGAAATTAACATAGATTTACATTATACTAATGTGACTAGGCGTATAAAATATATGAATAAAATACGAATGTAAACTAATGGGTTCTGCAAGCGGACGATAATTATACCGTTGTAGCATTTTACCTAGGGAAGTCTCCAGGTTGTCGATTTATAATTATACCTCTGGGAAAGCTATGTAATAAACTATTATTATATTGATGAGAAACTATATAGACATGATAAACGATATTACCTAAGTCGTATGCTCTACTTATAACAGGCAGAGGTCACAAGATAAATAAGGATAAATATGGGTGATAGCATAATCATCAAGTATCATAATTAAGGATAATCATCAGAGCATCTTACTAGTCATAATCATAACTAGCCATTTGATAAACTAGGGAAATAGGTCTATAACTACGTCAATTGAATAACTCTAATTAGTGCAACTACATCTAGTAATCATTGCTAAATCAACCCTAAATCATCATTGCATGTAAAGAGGCATCAACTAATGAGGGTATTAAGACCTAAGTCACCTCCTTCGCGGCCGTGCCCATGCTAGTCCTACATACGGGGGTGGACTACAGAGGAACTAACGTAGCTGTCACCTACGCAGACTACCACACGTCCCGGCATATCAGGGTGCACTCGCAGATAAACAAGACATCTAGATACCACGTCTACATATCGCCTATCATCTACCCATTGTACATATGGATAAACGCTATACGAGCAATTACATGAATTCAATAAGATCGAAGTAACTAAACTAGACATATAATCAAAGTAGACAATGACTATTGCAATTAAGAACATATGAATCTATTTAGAGTAAAGTCTCCCTAATCTGAATAATGAATACAATAAAGTAATTAAGAACTAGATCTATTACCGAACTCGCGCTCCTGTCAGACGCCAGGGGCTCCAGATCCGATGAAGAACTAGATCTCCTCTACTTCTAATCTAGCTAGCTAATCCTATGAACTAGAAGGCTCTTGATGAACTTGAAGGCTCCTTGATACTTGACGGCTTGAGGCCTTGATGAATAATGAATACTCTTCTTTTTCAGCTTTTCTGGAAATCACCCTGGAAATCACAGAATATGCAAAACTCGTGGAAATTGTCAGATAAATCCCTAGACTAGTGTGTTTTCATGTTATCCTTCGGGTAAAAAGCCCTAGTGAAAGTTGACGCTAATAGGTGTCAACACCCTCTCTCATTGCTTGTACACCCTACCTACGAGCACTTCGGTGCAGGATAATACAAGAACACCTCTCCCCCACTGGACGTAGGGCCTTCTCTTGCTCGAACCAGTATAAATCCTTGTGTTCATCTTGCACACCATCCGAAAGTAGGGAGCACGCACCACAAATTCACTCGTTGGTGCTAGGGCCACAGTTCTAGCACCGACAAACACTTTCTAGAAATCTGCAGCACCTTCACGATCAGAGGAGTACCAAGAGATGCTATTTTACTCCGTCTTTTCCCGTCCTCATTATTGGGGAAAGCTAAGCAATGGTTCTACATCAACAAAGACAAGAACACTACATGGGACCTGTGCTCAACCACTTTCCTGGTGAAATTCTTTCCTACCGCCAAGACGAACGCTCTGCGTGGGAAAATTGCAAGTTTTCAACAGCAACATGATGAATCATTCACTGAAGTATGGGAAAGATTGCAGAACTACATAAAAGACTATCCTCATCATGGAATAGAGGAGTGGCTATTAATACAAACTTTCTATCACGGGCTTGTCTCTAGCACCCATGAGTCTATTGATGCTGCAGCTGGAGGAGCTTTCCTGTCACTTAAGCTCTCAGATGCTAAAGCACTTATTGAGAAGATGGCCTCAAATTCAAGTTGTAATGAAGAACGTACTCAACCCCGCAAGAAAGGAGGAGGAATCCATCATCTCAAGGAAACTGACATGGTCACTGCCAAGCTAGACCTCATTATGAAGAAGCTCAATATAAAGAAGAAGGAAGTCATGCACATTAATGATTCTCATATGACATGTGAAGAATGTGGAGACTACGGGCATTTGGCTATCAGCTGCCCTACACTGCAAAAGGATGTGAACTTCATCAACAACAACACCTACTATCGTCCTCAACAAAATCAAGGATAAAATCAGCAACCTCGACAAGGTAATTACCAAGGTAACAACCAAGGTAATTATAATTTTAATAATTACAATCTTCCACCTTTAAGAGATTTAGTTGCTGGTCAGTCTAAATTGTTAGATCAAATGTCTAGAAAGATGGCTTCAAATGATAAAGCGCTAGAAAACATAAATACTAGAATGTACATCTTTGCTTCTGCTACAAAGAATCAGCACAGCTTTAATAAAATATTAGAATCACAATTAGCTCAGTTAGCTGCTGCTGTTCCTCCATTTGAGAAAGGTAAGATTCCAGGCCAACCTTGTTGATATTCACAATGCAACCCAATATCATATTGAGCCTGCAGATATACAGTGGATTGACCATTCTCTACCTAAGAAGATGGGACACCCTGGAAGGCCCGTCATTCCTATCGCTATAGGATGTCACAACTTTTCAGAGGCTATCTGCAATTTCAGCTCTATTGTCAACGTTATGCCTAAGGTAATCTATGAGAAAATATTAAATGATCCCCTGTTGTATACAAATATGCGTTTGCAGTTTGCAGATCAATCTATTTGCTACCCTGAGGGAGTACTAGAAGTAGTCATCAGAGTGGGACAATCATACGTCCCAGTTGATTTCGTGGTCATGGAGACAGGAGTAGATGAGAAGGCACCCATAATTTTGGGCAGACCATTCTTGTGCACAACAAAAGCTATCATCTATGCGGAATATGCCAAGATCGTCCTATCCATTCAGGACAAGAAAGAAAGATTCACGTTCAAGAACCGCGTCCTGAAAGCTCTTGTAGCCCCGAAGCAATTATATCAACAAGAAGAGCAACTACAGCAATCAATGCTGAAGAAAAGAAACAATAGAAGCAATAGAAGGTGGAGGGAGATTAAGCATGCACCTGAAGAAACTATTTAACTAATTACTGCTCTCAATACAGAAAATGATCATGTGCTACCCAAACCATTTCCAACAAAAAGAGGTGATCCAGGTGTACCAATCATTGAATGCACAATTAAAGACACCACTTTCGCTAACACCATCTGCGACACCGGATCAGGCTGCAACGTAATGTCAAAATAGGTATATGATGATTTATTTGATAATTTACCTTTATACCCAACATATATTCAGTTACAGATGACGGATCAATCACTAAGATTCCCTGAAGGAATGATCAACGATGTCATGGTAAGAATTCAAGGGCAATATATACCTGCAGATTTTCTAGTTCTTGATATGCAGGGAGACGATGAATCCCCGATCCTTCTGGGAAGACCATTTCTTTACACAGCCAACGTGAATATCTACATCGGGTCCGGACAGATTCACTTCAACTTGCCCACTGGAAAGGTACGCTGTCAATTTAGAACACTTGTTAACCAGGAACAGATCAGGAAACAACATAATAGGAGAAGACGCCAAGGCCACCGTCAGGCTGTCCAACCTCACTGTGGATGGAAAGAATTTTCTGGCAAGATCGTGAAGTATGAGGACTACAAAGAGCAAGAAGAGAACATATAAGCACCACGCTAGAGTGGGAAGCGAAAGCTGAAAGAATGGACCAGATCACCAAGACAGAAAAAAGAGAGATCCTAGCACAACTAGAAAAGTGGGAGAAGAAAAACAAAGCTGAAGAGCTGGAGCTAGAGAAGAGAGAAGCAGAAGAAACAGAAATGAGATGGAAGGAGAAAGAAGAAGCGCGTGCTGCACCACCACGAGATGGGGAATTGACTGAGGTAACCTTAGACGATGAATCCACCAAATAAGTATTCTCCTTTATCTAAGTCCTATCCGTAGACTCTAAATTCCGTACCCTAGCCATAAGGTTAGACTGGTAGTTATTTACTTAAGTTCACTAGTAAGTTTACTTTATTTTATATATATAGTAGCATAATTATGTTTGCACATTAAAATATAAAAATAACAAAAATATATTTACTGCATTATTTATTGCATCACAAATTCATAAGCCCCATGTGAATAAACTTATGGTAACTCCCCTAGGAATATTTACTTTGTGGTGGCATAAAAATAAAAATAATAAAATATAGCATTCATATTTATTTCCTGAATCATAAACAGAAAATTTAAACAGAGAAATATGAAATCCTGCTTAAAGCTGGCAACATAAAAATTTGCTCATAAAGATAATCAATTACTCTTTGGCTGATAGCTAACCCGTTATTAAATCCGAGCCTCGAGTTTTGGTTTTCCTTTTTGTGGAGTGTATTTATGCAGGAACAACATCATGACAAGGAAAGAGTTATCAGTGGCAACTACCAGATCTGCTGCTGGCTAGCTCTAAGGGACATCTACACCAAGTATCGCAAACATCCAGCTTGGGGGAGGAGCATCCCCTAGTTATCAGGTGACTACACCTACGCGATTATCGAGTTTACTTTATATAGTCATAAAATACCAAAAATATGTGGGCACATGAAGGTCCACAAAGTCATAGAGTCTTTCGTTGGTTTATTAATTCAAAATGATAAAAAGTTATATAATTATTCAAAACCAAATAAATATTTAGTTATATATATTAGAGTATATTTAAAGACAAAGTCCAGGCTAGAGCTATTTAAAAACTTGATGAACATTTAAATTTATCTTGGAGATGATGAATAGTTGCTCTGTTGTCATTCTTGTTAAGTACCTAGTTGCCAAACTTAAATCTTCCTGAGTTTTTAAACATTGTTGTTTTAATTTGAGAATTTACTCTGAACCTGAATTGTGGAGGCATAAGCTTTCGCTGAGTCTAGATAGTTGATCGATATGATTCATGAAGGCTATCTTATTCCTAGCGATACCAAGTTCTGAGGTTTATTTTGAAAATTTAAAATCTACATGATGAGCTCTTGTATGACAAAGTATGAATTCCTACCAAAGCTAGAAATAATATCTTTAGAAGATAGAAAATCTTTTTTACATAAAGCTATCTGCTTTGCATTGAGTTCAGTCAACCTGTGTTGTATACCTTATGAGAGTCTTGTCATGCTTTAAAAACCTAGAGCACTTGCACACTCCAGTCCACATATGCATTATTCCTACCTTAGGAGTAATCATGATCATCCACATATTTTCCATCCATGTTCATCACAAAAATATTTCTCTCCTACACTGGGAAAAACACCAAAAATATACACCCCATAGGAAAACCCTGTTATTAATGCTTTAAATCCTCACTATATCTCTCTAATTGGTTATTGTATTCAAGGAATGTATGTGGCTATGCAATAAAAAAAGGAGAGTAAAAGATGGACAAATGTCCCTAGCAATTAAAATAATAGGTATTAAATGTCCGCCTCCCTGATTTAAAATAATAAAGATAGCCCATGTTTTTCTTGAGAAAAGTTTCAAGCGAGTTATTTCCAAAGAGCAAAAGTAGAATTAGAATTAGCCACAAATACCATACAAACACCTATCCACCATATTCCATACACATGCACATCTTGGTTTGATTGTATGCCTCGATTCTCTGTGGATTCATTAGTTGACTTTACAATATATGCATTGCAAGTATGCCTACCCTTGTTATTGTCGCTCCTAGAAGCTCTACTATATATCCTTAGCTGTAGGAGGCATAACATCATTAATGACTTAAGAGAGAACTATAAATACCACATACATTGAGGGACTTGAGGGTGTCATACAATTAAGCTCTGAGTTTTATTTTGAAAACCTATAAAAAAACTCTAGAATATTAGCACTGCGAAAAATTCAAGACATAGTGCTTGATCTGATTGTTCTATCTTTCGATTGCTCAAGACTAACGCAAAAGCTGTAAAGCCTTATAATTAAAGGAAAAATGGGTAAGTTTGAAGGTTAGAACGTATACTATTTAATCCGGAGGAAGATCTTTGTTTGAAAGCGTGTGTGCTTGAAAAGTATAACAACATTGTAGCAACTCCTGATCCAAATATAATAAAAATTAGGCTTAGTTTGTTTGCCAAGGGACTGGCAAAAGGTAAGCTTGGGGGAGTTGTTGACGGTGGATAAGGTCAATATTTATTGGAACTTTAGACACAAGAGGATACACGAATACACACTAGTCTAGGGTTTTAACTAACAATTTCCATGAGTTTTGGATATTCCATATTTTCCAGAGACTTTTCCAGAAAAGCTTAAAAGAGGGATTAGAGTGCATATTAATCACAAAACTTATCCGCCACGGAAAAAGATCAAGTTCGGGACGTGGGAAGGATCTAGAAGACATCCGAAGCAACCGGGGGGCGGGGAGCCGCCAGGTGGGGCCGGGCGGCCCCCACCATGGCGCATGGCGCCCCCCTCTAGGGTTTGGTGCCCCCTTCTGGAAGCTTCCTCCACCGCCTCTCCTAATGCATCTCGGCCCTTGGTTAAGTCGGTTTGATCCTGCGACGCACGTTCATCCCACCGGACTATAAATATAGGGGCAGGCCCCTCCCTGGAGAGAGCCAATTCATTATTCATCAAGGCCTCAAGCCATCAAGCATCAAGAAGCCTTCTAGTTCATCAAGAGCCTTCTAGTTCATAGTTCTAGTTAGTTAGATTAGAAGTAGAGGAGATCTAGTTCTTCATCGGGATCTAGAGCCCCCGGCGTCTGTCTGGAGCGTAGGAGTTTGGTATAGTTTTAGTTTTTTATTTCTTATTGTATTTATTATTCTGATTAGAGAGATATTATTCTTAATAGTTCATATATTCTTAATTGCAATAGTCATTGTTTACTTTGATTATATATCTAGTATAGTTGGTTCGATCTTATTGAATTCATGTAATTGCTCCTATAGCGTTTATCCAAGTGTACAATGGATAGATGATGGGCAATATATAGACGTCGTGTCTAGATATCTTGTTTATCTGCGAGTGCACCCTGATGTGCCAGGATGCGTGGTAGTCCACGTAGGTGATAGCTATGTTGGTTCCTCTGTAGTCCACCCTCCGTACGTAGGACAGCAGGGCACGGTCGCGAAGTTGGATAATGACTCTATTTCACATCCTTCCTAGATGATGCCCCGTTACATGTGATCATGATGTAGGGTTAACTTAACGATGATTACTAGATGTAATTGCACTAATTAGAGTTATTCATTGATGTTGTTATAGAATTACCGTAGATAGTTATCTCCTTAGTTTATCTATTGGCTAACTATGATTATGACTAGGAAGTGCTCTGATGATTATCAATATAATTATGATACTTGATTATGCTTATCACCCGTATTTATCTATATTTATCTTGTGACCTCTGCTAGTTATGAGTAGAGTAGATAACATTGGAAATATCACTTATTCATTGTATATAATTCCTTATCAATATAATAGATTAGAGTTTATTACAAGCTTTCCCAGTGGTATAAATATAAATCGACAACCTGGTAGAACTCCCTAGGTAAAATGCTACAATGGTATAATTATCTCGTCCGCCATGAAACTGATTTTAGTTTATATTTATATTTTTGCCTAGTCATATTGACTAATATATACATGTAAACCTATATTTATTCCTTAGCATTATAATTAGGGATGATAACTTAATTCATGCTTAGGAATGCTAGTGATAAATAAGTGGCTAGTTGCTAATGACAAGTTAATTTAATATCATGTGTTTCTAATCTTGTTAATTAGTAATGACGTTAGAAATACCAACATCGAGCACCACCGAAGGCCATCGAGGATTCTCTGAGGGCAGCGGTCTCACCGGGCGGGTATAGTGGATGCCTGGCTCGGCGAGGGGTGGCGCCGCCCCGATGTCAGCGCCGCCTCCGGCTGTGGGAGATGACTCCCGGCGTGGACCTCGGCGGCACCGTGCTCCGGGGCGGCCCACTTCCGGCTGCCGTGGCTACGAGGCGTCTTCGGAACCTGCTGGCGGCCCCGAAGGACGCCACCGGCGCGCTGATTCCCTTGGAATCACCGGTGCGAGTGAAACAACCCGCTTTTCCTCGAAGGGAAAAGTCACAGTTTTCGTACAATAATGCAATGGCCTCGAAGGGCTCATCGCCATCATCGACAAATCAGCGGACCAAAGTGCGCATACAGCGGAATAATTAACTTAGAGAGTACAAGTAGCAGGATTTAAGTACTTTATTACATCGCCTTCAAGGCGGAATCACACTCACACACACATACAGAAAAGCATAAGGTAGGTAGAAGCGGATCAACACGTCATCCACTTGCGCGTATCACGAGTCACCTACTCCTCCTCGTCATCCTCGTCGGTCTCCCACTCGATGTTTTCTCCTGAACACAATGTATCAGTACGATTTGTACTGGCCACTATTCCCACCCATATGAATGAAGCTTGCTATGTGGAAGGTGGATACAAGGGTAATCAAAAGACCTATTTGAGGCCCTGGGTTTCCTATGCAATTGCATAATTAAATAATAATTGTCAAGTTTTAACCCATTTATATCCCTAAACCTCCCATCCATCCCATCCAGAACCATCCACTCATCACACCACACTCTCACTCGAGTCGACGAGGAAGACTCCCGCTCCTCCTCGCCTCAACGGCCCTAGGCCGGAAAACACCACACCCAGGGGAGAGAAGAGAAAGGACTCCGCTCACTATAACGAACATATGGTAACTCATGGGAATGTCCATGACCGGGGACACGGCTATACGTATAGATCGATCAACTCTGCAGAGTGTGTACACCTGGAACCACAAGATCACCATCATCGGCGATGCGCCTCGCCTAGGCTGATACCGAGCCGCCGCCTAACTAGCCCAACGCCACTCTACCACTCAGGCTCTGGGGGCACCCCGGAGTCCACCTGCAGGCGAGAGGCGTGTCTTGGGATCCCCGGGGGCATCACGCTGTCTCAGGAGGGTGTGGGTCTCGACACCCGTACCTCCCTACACTATCACCTACCAACCTAGCAGTAGTGGCAGGGGGCTAGCTAGTCGTCAAGTCGTTTCCCGCCCATCAGGAACGAGTGGTGTGTACGAGAAGTCCCATGAACCGCACCTTCGCCCAATCAGTCCTTAGCGGGACCGGACAGGATATCTTCACCTGGGGCCCAGTGCCCCGTGCCTCGACGGCACCTCCCGTCCCGGCGATTCGTACCACAAAGGCACTCCTCCCGGAACTTCTCCCAAAACTATACCCGCCACAGGTATTCTCACATGGAGAGTGCCCAGATCACACTCCCCCGGCATGGCTTGTCCTCGCGACTTGCCCCAGATCCTGCCCAGTCGACACAACCCTCACTACACACCCAAGACTCACGCCAAGATCTCTCCCAAAGTCCCGGTTTCCACATCTTCGGCACCACGTGCCTTAGCCACTCACAGTCATGATACATTAACAGTAAAGATAGTAAATAAGTGAGTAGCATCAAGATAACATGATAAGCGCGAGTCTAATCCTAGCAGCGGGTATGCAGGGGATCGGTTTCGACAAGGCATAGGCTGATTCAAACAATCTACCATGCATCCTATAAACAGCAGCAAGCAACAATTAATAGAGCGCTAGCATTTCTAGTTATTGCATGTCTAGATAGGGGCTAAGAGGTTGGGTGGGACGTGGCACCTGCGGTCGGGTCGTCTCCCAGGTCCTCGGTGTACTCGTAGTCGTCTCCTGTCTCAGTCAGCGGCTCCTCCGTCTCTGAAAAGCGTGACATAACACCGCGTTTAGCGGTTCCTATAGAGGTGCACAAAGAAGCAACTGAAATTCGAAAGAAGCAAATGCACTCATGGATAAGCCTATGACCTAGACTTCATTTTTAGAAAAATTTGGACACTGGTTTCATATTTTTCGGAGCTAAAATGGATTTATTATGATTTTCCGAAGATTGAAATCATAATTGAAAAAGAGAATATCATTTTATTAACCCAGAAATAGGTGACACGTGGCAGTCTCGGATTGGCTGGAAGGTTTGGGTCACTGACAGGTGGGTCTGGTCAACGGTCAACGTTGACCGGTCAACGGTCAACGCCGACCGGGTTCGGAGTGGGCCGAGGTGGGCCGGATCAGGGCCGGGTTGGGCCGACCCGGCCCGGACACGTGTCGGTCGACTAGGTGGGCCGCGTGGTGGCCATGGGCTCCTCGCCGGGCGGGTGCACGGGCGGTCCATGACGGACTCGGTGCGGAGCACCGTGGACTGCAGGCTGGTCCATGGTGGACCATGCTCTTTTCCCCTTCCCCTCTCTTCGGTCTATGGCGCACCGGTGTACGGTCCAGCCGCCTCTCCTCTCTACTTCCCCTCCCTCTCCTCTGTTTTTTCCCCGGCGGCGCCCGCTGGCGGCTCCCTGCTCCGGCTCACTCCCCGGCGGTCCGACGAGCCGGCCAAGAGCTCCTTGTGGCTTTGGGAAGGCTCCAAGGCCATGGTTAAGGTGAAAAGGTGGGAGCTTGGCTCCCCAGGTAGCCGGCAACGACGCCATGGCGGCCCGTGGCGGCGGTGGTGTTTCTCCGTCCTCGGCATGGCATAGGTGGGGGTTCTAGGGCCTTGGCTGTGACTGGAGGGGTGTGGCCTGCGCGCCAGAGGCGGCGGTGGGACTTGATTGGGGATGGCCACGACGACCGCACAGGTGGCGTCGCGGCGGCCGGCGGTGAGGCCGCGCCAGCCGGAATTTGGAGACCAAAAATGCTCCTTTTTGTGCAATTGGTGGCGGTAGAGCTCGGTTGAGGGCAGCGCCGGTGATCAAGGGTCACGGCGGAGTCCGTTCCACGCAGAGGGCGCGACGGAACTCCGGCGAACGGCGGTGTCCGAGGCATAGGTCAAGGCGGGGTCTTTGGAGTTTGGCGACTATGCGGCTGGGTGCGCGGTGGTGAGACGGAGCTTGCCGTCCACTGGGCGTAATCCGCGTGAGCGGGCAGCAGCGGAACGGACGCGCCACGACGGGCGCTCAGCCGCAGCGAGCGCCCTGGTTGGCAGCTGTGCAGGCCGTGGTCGCCCTGCGTGGCGAGCCGGCATGGCCAGCGGGCGCGTGCGATGTGTGCGCTTGCGCGTGCAGGGGGCTCCGAGACGCGGTCTTGAGCTACCCAGGTGGGGCTTCGCGCCGGCGCAATTTCGGCCGTGGAAGAATACGACGCGACGGCGGAGGGAGCGAAACGCGGTGGTCTTGGCATGGCGCTCACCGTGGGCTTGAAGGCGCTAGGGTAGTGGTGCGTGACGAGGCGGGGCAGTGGCGGCTCGGGGGCTGCGTGCAGTGCAGGATACCGGAACGTCGGAGTAGTCGCCGAATTCGCCGCTCCCCGCCGGCTCCGGCGAAGCAGCCCGGGCGGCGCGGTGGCTCCACTCCCGGCGTCGGCCCCCTTTCTCTCCTCCTGCTCGGCCCTCTTCTCTTGGCTTGGTGTGAAACGGTGAAGCCACCAGAGGCGGCGTAGTGTGGGAAGAGGGGCTAGGGCACCCGCGACGCCCTTTTTATAGGCGATCGGCGGCCATGGCGGCCGTGAACGGCGTGGGATGTCGCGGGGGTACGTGGAGGCAATCCGAGCGCTTGGGGCTAGGTTTTTAGGGTTCGGCAAGGCGAGTGGAGTGCGCGGGCGCCTCAATTCAAGCGGCCGCCGGTCAAAAAAGGAGAGCGCGGCGGGGGCCATGGCGTCATCGCGGCTTGCCCATGCCGCGCGGCCGCTCTTGTCGGGTTGCGGTACATCGGCGCGAGGGCTCGGCGTGGCGCCCATCCAGCGCGCGCACGACGAGGCGGTTCGAGGCGGGGACGGCTGCGATAGCCGCTTCCTCTTTTGTGCTCTGCGCCCGTCGGTGTGGAAGAGGAACAGAGAGGGAGAGAAAGGAAAGGGATGACAGGTGGGGCCGCGGGTCCACCTGTCATCGGCTCTGTGAGGGGGGAGAAGGGCGCGGGGGTGGCGCGCTGGCCGCCGCGGGCCGCGGCAGCCTGCTGGGCTGGGCCGCGCGCAAGACGTGAAGGCAACGCTACCGGGCCGTGGGTCGGGTGGGCTGGCTGCGTGCGCGTGCACAGGGGAGAAAGGAGGGCGTAGCTGGGGGGCATGATGGCCAACGGTCTTGGGCCTGCAGGCCTCCTCTTCCTTCTCCCTTCCCTAATTTCTTCCCTTTTCTCCTTTTTCCTATTTCTTATTTTCCCCAACTTCCATGCATACCCATGTATAAGTATATGCACCCATGTGTGTGTAAACCTGTTGGTGGGGTCCACCTAGGGTTTGGTCAAGGGTGAAACCTCTTGGTTGCCCACATGTCACCAAAGATTGTTTGATTAATTTACTTTGCATATACATAAAAACCATAAGAGGCAAATCAAGGCATGTGTGCATGAAGGTAAAAAGAAATGCAAATGCCACTAGACTGAGTATAGGTGCTAATGCAACTTACTAAGGGAGGTTTACCTACATGACACTCACCAAGCATGGGTTAGTTTTCGAAAAAGTTTTTGAAAGTTGTGATTTTCGGGTGTTGGTTTAACAGGGATGTTACAGACTCCCCCCCTTACGAGAATCTCGTCCCCGAGATTCAGAAGAAGTCGTACCTTTCGAAAAGGTAGGGGTAAAGCATACGGAGTTCTGTCTCCTTCTCCCAAGTGGCTTCCCTTTCGGTGTGGTTGCTCCACTGAACCTTGCACATGGGGATTGTGGTGCTTCGCGTCTCCTTGGTTGCCCGATCAAGGATACATGTGGGGTGTTCCTTGTACTCAAGCGTGTCTTGGAGATCCAAGATGTCCGTGGGCACCTGCTGGTCTGGCACTCTCAGACACTTGCGGAGTTGGGACACGTGGAACACGGGATGTACTCCAGTCAACTCCTCGGGTAGCTCGAGCTTGTAGGCCAACTTGCCAATCCTGCACTTGATGCAGTAGGGCCCGACATACCTAGGGGCCAATTTCCCCTTCACGTGAAACCTACCGGTACCCCGGAGAGGGGAGACCTTGAGATAGACGTAGTCCCCATCTCGGAACTCGAGGGCTCTTCTCCGCTTGTCGGCATAACTTTTCTGCCTACTTTGAGCAACACGCAAGTTTTCCCGCACTTGCTCAACTCCTTCCTCAGCCTCTTGGATTTTGGCGGGACCGAAGAAGGATCTCTCACCAACCTCAGACCACATGAGTGGGGTCCGGCATTTCCTTCCATATAGGGCCTCAAAAGGTGACATCCTGATACTAGCTTGGTAGCTGTTGTTGTAAGAGAACTCTGCGTGAGACAAGCATTTCTCCCAATCTTTCCCATACTTGAGTACGCAAGCTCTCAACATGTCCTCCAGGATCTGGTTTACCCTTTCTGTCTGCCCATCCGACTGTGGGTGGTAAGCGGTGTTGTAGTCGAGTCGGGTCCCGATAGCTTTGTGAAGGCTCTTCCAGAACTTGGATACGAACTGGCTACCTCGATCAGACACGATGCAGCTCGGGGCACCATGTAACCTCAAGATGTGGTCTACATACGGATCACGCTAGCTTATCCGTCGGGTAATCATTCTTGACCGAACGAAATGGGCCACCTTGGTTAGCCGGCCGACGATCACCCGGATAGAGTCGTGGCCTTTTGGGGAGCGGGCAGTCCGACTATGAAGTCCATAGAGATGCTCTCCCACTTCCAAGTTGGTACATCGAGCGGTTTTAACAAATCCAAATTGGTCTTTGATGCTCTGCCTTGACTCGGTTGCATATGTCACATCTTGCCACATGTCCCGCAATGTCTGCTTTCATCCCTCTCCACCAGAAGGTCTTCTTGAGATCGTTGTACATCTTGGTGCTTCCTGGATGTATGCAGAACTTGGAATCATGCCCTTCCGACAGAATCTCTTCCCGTAGCTTCGCCTAGGGGTACGCATTACCCGATCTTTGTACATGATGGTTCCGTGCCCGTCTTCTCTGAATTCAGGACACTTGCCTATCCTCATGAGCTCTCGAAACTCGTGATCTCGGGGCAGGTCTCTTGGGCCTTGCGGATCCTTTCTTCAAGATTGCACCGCACTCTCGAAAAGTTCATCGGCTCCTCGGCACTTCTTCCAAATGGAGCTCCTCCATCTCACGACATAGCTCGGGAGGGGTGGTACTCGTCGTGAGGTAGTGGCAATAGCTCTTATGCTCGGGCGCCTGCGACTACATTAGCCTTTCCCGGATGATAGTGGATCTCTAGGTTGTAGTCCTTGATCAATTCCAGCCATCTCCGCTGTCTCATGTTCAGATCTTCCTGGGTGAAGAAGTATTTTAGGCTCTTGTGATCGGTGTAGATGTCACACTTGTTGCCAATCAAGTAGTGCCTCCAGATCTTCAAAGCATGTACAACTGCTGCAAGCTCAAGATCATGTGTCGGATAGCGCTGCTCGTGTTGCTTCAGCTGTCGGGAGGCATAAGCGATCACTTTCCCGTTTTGCATAAGGACACACCCCAAGCCATGGCCAGAAGCATCGCAGTAGATCACGAAGTTCTGACGAATATCTGGCAAGGCTAGAACGGGGGTAGTGGTAAGCTTTTCCTTCAGAGTCTGAAAGCTTCTCTCACAATCTGGAGTCCATTCAAACTCGTTGGTCTTCTTCAAGAGATTGGTCATGGGTCTGGCAATCTTGGAGAAGTTCTCGATGAAGCGACGGTAGTAGCCCGCTAAACCAAGAAAACTCCGAATGTCAGTCACGTTGCGGGGCTGCTCCCATGCCTTCACAGCTTCAATCTTGGCTGGATCTACTGCCACTCCTTCTGCGGTAAGCACATGTCCCGAAATGCAACTTCTTCGAGCCGAAACTCACATTTGCTGAACTTGGCGTGAGCCGATTCTGCCTTAGCTTCTCAAGCATCGTCCTCGATGTTTGTTCGTGTTCCTCACCGAAGCCGAGTAGACGAGTATGTCATCAATGAACACGACGACGAACTTGTCTAACTTCGGCCCATGAACACCTTGTTCATCATGTTCATGAAGTAGGCCGGGGCATTAGTGAGCCCAAACGACACTACCGTGAACTCATACTTTGCCTGCACGTGTAACAAAGGCTGTCTTGGGTATATCTTCGGGGCGGATCTTCATCCGGTGGTGGTACCGATCGGAGGTCAATCTTGGAGAAGAACTTGGCATTCCTCAACCGATCAAGCAAGTCATCGATCCTTGGAAGAGGGTACTTGTTCTTGACAATCCACGGCATTTAGATTCACTGTAGTCTATGCACATCCTCATCGAGCCATCTTTCTTCTTTTTACGAACAGACAGAGATCCCCAAGGGGAAGCACTAGGCCTGATGTACCCCTTTATCGAAAGCTCCTTAAGCTGCTTCTTGAGCTCCTCCAGCTCATCGACCGACATGCGGTAGGGTCGTTTGGCAATCGGTCCCGTACCGTGGCGAAGGTCGATCACGCACTCCACATCACGATCCGGTGGCATTCCCGGCAACTCCTCGAAACACATCCGGATACTCACACACTACTACAGTACGTCCTCCATGGTTTGGGCCTCTAGGGCACACAACATGGAGACCGTTTTGCCGTGGTTGGGCTCACACTGATTACATGACCCTTGGGATGGGTAAACTCTACATACCGGTGAGCATGAGATCACACCCTTGTCTTTGGGTTAACCAATCCATCCCTAAGATAACATCTAGACCATTGGAAGGAAGAAGGGTGAGGTTGGCTAGAAAAGGGTGACCCTCGATGTTTATTCTCACTCCCCCGACACTTGTGCGTACACCTCAAGTTTCCCAAGGGAGAACTTGTGATAACAGCTCCCCGTCGTGGAGTGACGGGTGCGTGATTCTCTCGTGCAAACTTAGATGATATGTATGAGCATGTAGCACCGTATCGAAAAGCACCGAAGCCTTAGCTCCGTTAACCATGATGAACATACCGTACACCACGTCGGGGCGTCCCCGGGCGTCCTCGGTGTGAGGTGGGTCGCGGCCGCCATGGTGGCTCCCGGGGCACTCCTGTGGGGCGTCGCTGGGCGGGCGGCCTCCCGTCTTTGAGCCGTCGGTGTAGCAGCCAGTCTTCTGTCGAGGCGTCGAGAATCTTGTGGCCGGGCTTGCCACACCCGGCAAGTGAAAGGGATGCCGCTTGTGGGGGTAGACGCGGCAGCCTTCCACGTGCTCGGTGTAGGGGTCTTCCACGCGCTCGTACCACGAGCGGGGGGGGGGTAGTTGGTGGTGTAGGTACCACCACCCCGGCTCACGGTAGGCGCGCGGCGACGGATGCCGGGTGGGGCGGAGGTGCGAGGGCAGCCCTCCACGCGACCTCCGTGGAGCGGAGGTGCGGGGGCGACCCCTCGAAACGTCTCTTCTTCTTCTCCTTCGACAATCAGCCTCCAAGCGATCCTTCTCGATCTCCGGGCACTTGTTCATCATCTCACGGAGGGTGTGGCAGGTGTGCCCGGAGAGAGAAAGCTTGATGCGCGTGTTGAGACCTTTCTTGAAGAAGTACATTTTCTTCTTTTTCTCGTGTCGGTGTCGCCGGGGGGCATACCGCATCATGGAGGTGAAGCGGTTGCCGTACTCACGGATCTTCCGGGATCCTGGCGGATGTTGCGGAACTCCTCCACCTTGGCGTCCATCACCCCCTCGGCACGTGGTACTCGATGAAGGCCTCCTCGAACTCCTCCCGAGGTGATGTGCGCGCGGGTCTGCGTGCATGTCGCGGCCGTCCCCACCACGCACGTGCGGCCGGACGAGCTGGTGTGCGGCGATGGCCACACACTCCTCGTCCGTGCGGTGGTGAGGTCGATGTTCTTCACGATCTCCTTGAGCCAGTCGAGGGCGGCGATGGGGTCGTCGGAGTTGTCAAAGGTCGGTGGCCTCGGCTTCGGAAAGCCCTCAAGCTTGCTTGTTGAAGTCGTTAGGCGGACCTCCGTGGCGGCGGCGACTCCTCGGCCAGGGTCTCCAACACTGGTTCTGGCGCTGCATGACCTCACCAAGAGCGGGGCGGCGGCGGAGGCGGAGGCGGCGGTGGCGGTGGAGCGGCGCCCCGGCCGGTGGTGGGTCGTGGGGCAGCACCTCCAAATGGGTGGTGGGTTAGGTGCAGCACCCCGGTGGTGCGGGCCGTGGCGCCTCGTTCTCCTCGTGAACGTCCTCCACGACAACCTCGTCCTCCTCGAAGTTGATCGGAACGTGTCCGACGCGGCCGGCGCCACGGCGGCCACGCCCGCGACCACGCCCACGACCTCGAACCGCCGGCATCGGCGTCTGCGAGGGCGGTTCAACAAGCGGCTAGAGCGGCGGAGGGACATCTGTTAGAGGGGTTGATTAAAGATACCAAGCTTGCATTAAAATTGGGTGGTTAAGTTGTTAGTCAATTAATTTGAAAAACGCTAATAGTACACTCAATCAAAGAAGCATAAAGATCCATAAAGATTGCATAAAATCCAAGCATCCATTACATTCATTTTATTACATGGCGATGTCTCTAGCGCCTACGCTTAGAAGACTCGCGAGAAACGCTCTACTCGGCAGTAGGCTCCAAAAGGGTGACAATTACTCTATCCTTGGGTAGGTGAGACATGTCTCCAAAGTGCCACGCAGGCAACATGTAAGGATGCTAATCTACACTACTAGAAGCATGGGTAGAACACCTAGGTGTCGTAAGGTGGGGTAGCCGGAGAGAGTGGGGTAGCAGGCTCGGCCCAAGGTGGTGCCGCCGACCGGGTGGAGGTGGTGGTGGTGCGGGGGTGGAAGGCTCAACAGCCCGCATGGCCGGTTGGTGAAGGAGGCCGGCCGACTCCATCCGGGGAGTCCCAAAGCAGGTCGCAGGTGGCTGGTGTCGGCGGCTCGCAGTTGAGTAGGCTCCTGGGCGGGGCGGAAGTCCTCGACGAAGGGCGGACGACGGTACACGGCGGGCACAGCCGCAGCCTGTGGTACTCGTCGGCCCGCTTGTCCGACCTCCTCCGGGCCTTCTCCACACGGCGGAGCCGGCCGTGAGCGATACGCCGCTCTTCATGAGCTGCACCTGGTGGAGCACGTTGTTCCGTGCATGGTCCGCCTCCCGAGTGATCCTCTTCTTCCCCGCTTGACCTTGTTCGAAGCCCCTGTAGCGGAGGTTGAAGTTCCCGGTGGCGTCCTCTCGCTCCCGGAGGGCCTCCGTGGTACGAGCCGGGGGTACTCTCGAGCTCAAGGACGCGGCCGTCCAAGTAGTGGTTATGGAGCCCGAAGTCCCCAACCTGGTCTCGGAGGTTGGCGATCTCCGTCTGAGTCGCTTCGTTCTCCCCTCTCGAGCATGGCCTCCTTGAGCGGGGCGGCTCTCTCTCTCCGGCTCAGCTGCTCGCTCTCGAGACGAAGCTCGTCCCGCTTCCATCTCGGCGACGATGTCGCCGGGTCTTGAGCAGAAGCTCCTGCATCGGGCGGTTCTCGGCCTCCAAGGTCGTTATGTAACGATCCCGGGCGAGCGTAGCCGGAGGTCACGCCCAAAGATGCGGACCAGCCTGGTCCGACCGCTCGACGATGTCGGTGAGCCTCGGCAGGTCGGAGCGCCGGAGTCGGTGTCGGCCTCCGGCAGCATGCGGCGGCCGTGCGCAAGGAGCCGGGCGGGAGTTGCGGCACACGGTACGGAGGGCCGCGGCGCGCAACGGACCAACGCACATGTCGACGGTGGTGTCGACCTCCAGCCCGTGAAACCACGGATGTGCGGCCGCCGCTCACTGGCGGCACCTCGATGGAGATGGCAACGATGCCCCTCTCCCCGCGGATGACGTCATCGACCTGCTCGGGATTAACCCCGAGGTCCAAGTAGCACCTCGCCAGCCAGCCAGCCTGGCGAACCCACCATAGTGCATCCCGTTGGTCCTCAACTGCTCGGCGTCTCCATAGCTGCATTGGTAAAAGGCAACTTTTAGGTTTAGAATATAAGATAAGCCATGCATAAAAAGATGCAAGGTCGGTAAATATAACCGAAGACAAAGAATTCATCCTAATCTATCGGCCATTTCTAGGGGTCTCGTCCCTACGGGCAAGTATGGCTCTTGATACCAACTAAAACAACCCGCTTTTCCTCGAAGGGAAAAAGTCACGCTTTCATACAATAATGCAATGGCCTCGAAGGGCTCATCGCCATCATCGACAAATCAGCGGACCAAAGTGCGCATACAAATGAATAATTAACTTAGAGAGTACAAGTAGCGAGATTTAAGTACTTTTATTACATCGCCTTCAAGGCGGAATCACACTCACACACACATACGAGAAAAAGCATAAGGTAGGTAGAAGCGGATCAACACGTCATCCACTTGCGCCGTATCACGAGACACCTACTCCTCCTCGTCATCCTCGTCGGTCTCCCACTCGATGTTTTCTCCCCGAACACAATGTATCAAGACGATTTGTAATGCGGCCACTATTCCCACCCATATGAATGAAGCTTGCTATGTGGAAGGTGGATGCAAGGGTAATCAAAAGACCTATTTGAGGCCCCCGGGTTTCCTATGCAATTGCATAATTAAATAATAATTGTCAAGTTTTAACCCATTTATATCCCTAAACCTCCCATCCATCCCATCCATAACCATCCACTCATCACACCACACTCTCACTCGAGTCGACGAGGAAGACTCCCGCCCCCCTCGCCTCAACGGCCCTAGGCCGGAAAAACACCACACCCGGGGAGAGAAGAAAAGGACTCCGCTCACTATAACGAACATATGGTAACTCATGGGAATGTCCATGACCGGGGACACGGCTATACGTATAGATCGATCAACTCTGCAGAGTGTGTACACTGAACCACAAGATCACCATCATCGGCGATGCGCCTCGCCTAGGGCCGATACCGAAGCCGCCGCCTAACTAGCCCAACGCCACTCTACCACTCAGCTCTGGGGCACCCCGGAGTCCACCGGCAAGACGCCGAGACTGTGAGACGTGTGCCTGATCCCGTGGGGGCATCACGCTGTCTCGGGAGGGTGGGGGTCTCGACACCCGCACCTCCCTACACTATCACCTACCAACCTAGCAAAGTAGTGGCGGGGGGCTAGCTAGTCGTCAAGTCGTTTCCGCCCATCGAGAACGAGTGGTGTGTACGAGAAGTCCCATGAACCGCACGTTCGCCCAATCGGTCCCTTAGCGGGACCGGACAGATATCTTCACACAGGGCCCAAGTCCCGTGCCTCGACGGCACCTCCCGTCCCCGGCGATTCGTACCACAAAGGCACTCCTCCCTAACTTCTCCCAAAACTATACCCGCCACAGGTATTCTCACATGGAGAGTGCCCGCATCACACTCCCCCGGCATGGCTTGTCCTCGCGACTTGCCCCGCATCCCCCTGATCGACACAACCCTCACTACACACCCAAGACTCACGCCAAGATCTCTCCCAAAGTCCCTAAGTTTCCACATCTTCGGCACCACGTGCCTTAGCCACTCACCATGATACATTAACAAGTAAAGATAGTAAATAAGTGAGTAGCATCAAGATAACATGATAAGCGCGAAGTCTAATCCTAGCAAATGGTATGCGGGGGATCGGTTTCGACAAGGCATAGGTCGATTCAAACAATCTACCATGCATCCTATAAACAAAGCAGAAAGCAACAATTAATAGAGCGCTAGCATTTCTAGTTATTGCATGTCTAGATAGGGGCTAAGAGGTTGGGTGGGACGTGGCACCCGCGGGTCGGGTCGCCTCCCCTGTGTCCTCGGTGTACTCGTAGTCGCCTCCCCGTCTCGGTCACGGCTCCTCCGTCTCGAAAAGCGTGACATAACACCGCGTTTAGCGGTTCCTATAGAGGTGCACAAAGAAGCAACTGAAATTCGAAAGAAGCAAATGCACTCATGGATAAGCCTATGACCTAGACTTCATTTTTAGAAAAATTTGGACACTGGTTTCATATTTTTCGAGCTAAAATGGATTTATTATGATTTTTCAAGATTGAAATCATAATTGAAAAAGAGAATATCATTTTATTAACCCGTAAATAGGTGACACGTGGCGCCTCGGATTGGCTGGAAGGTTTGGGTCACCGACATGTGGAGGTCTGTCAACGGTCAACGTTGACCGGGTCAACCGGTCAACGCCGACCGGGTTCGGAGTGGGCCGAGGTGGGCGGATCGGGGCCGGGTTGGGCCGACCCGGCCCTGACACGTGTCGGCCGACTAGGTGGGCCGCGGGCGGCCATGGGCTCCTACCGGCCGTGGTGCACGGGCGCCGGTCCATGACGGACTTCGTGCGAGCAATCGTGGATCGGCAGTCGGTCCATGGTGGACCATGCTCTTTTCCCCCTTCCCCTCTCTTCTCGGTCTATGGCGCACCGGTGTTGTACGGTCCGGCCGCCTCCTCTCTACCTCCCTCCCTCTCCTCTGCTTTTTTTCCCGGGCGGCGCGGCTCCCCCCAAGCCCGGCTCACTCCCTGGGCCCGACGAGCCGGCCAAGAGCTCCTTGTGGCTTTGGGAAGGCTCCAAGGCCATGGTTAAGGCGAAAAGGTGGGAGCTTGGCTCCCCTGTGCAGGCCGGCAACGACGCCATGGCGGCCCGTGGCGGCGGCGTGGTGTTTCTCCATCCCCGGCATGGCATAGGTGGGGGTTCTAGGGCCTCGGCCGTGACTGGAGGGGTGGGCTGGGCGCGCCGTAGGCGGCGGTGGGACTTGATTGGGGATGGCCACGACGACCGCACAGGTGGCGTCGCCGGCGGCCGGGCGGTGAGGCAAGGCCGGAATTTGGAGACCAAAAATGCTCCTTTTGTGCAATTGGTGGCGGTAGAGTTCGGTTGAGGGCAGCGCCGGTGATCAAGGGTCACGGCGGAGTCCGCTCCACGCAGAGGCGCTGCGACGGAACTCCGGCGAACGGCGGTGTCCGAGGCATAGGTCAAGGCGGGTCTTTGGAGTTTGGCGACTATGCGGCCGGGTGCGCGGTGGTGAGACGGAGCTTGCCCGCCCATCGGGCCGTGTCCGCGGTGAGCGGGCAGGCGGAACGGACGCCGCCACGACGGCGCCTCAAGCGCGCGAAAGGCCTCGGGTTGGCGGCCGCAGGCCGCGGGTCGCCTGCGGGCGAAGCCGGGCATGGCCGCGGGCGCTGCGGCAGGCGCCGCGCTCTGGTGACGCGGACGCGGCTTGAGCCACCTGTGGGGTTCGCCAGCGCACTCGGCCGCGGAAGAATACGACGCGACGGGCGAGGGAGCGAGCGCTGTGGTCTTGGCATGGCGCCACCGTGGGCTTGAAGGCGCTTAGGTAGTGGTGCAAGACGAGGCGGGGCAAGTGGGCGGCTCTGGCCGTGTGTGCAGGCCGGAACGCTCGAGTAGTCGCTCGGGTCGCCAGCCTCCGTCCGGCTCCGGCGAAGAGCAGCCCGCGCGGTGGCTCCACTCCCCCCGCCGGGCCCCTTTCTCCTCCTGCTCGGCCCTCTTCTCTTGGCTTGGTGTGAATCGTGAAGCCACCGTGAGGCGGCGTAGTGTGGGAAGAGGGGCTAGGCACCCGCGACGCCCTTTTTATAGGCGATCGGGCGGCATGGCGTCCGTGAACGGCGCGGATGTCGCTGGGGTACGTGAGGCAATCCGAGCGCTTTGGGGCTAGGTTTTTTTAGGGTTCGGCAAGGCGCGAGTGGAGTGCGCGGGCGCCCAATTCCAAGCGGCGGCCGGGCAAAAAGGGAGAGCGCCGGGCCAGGGCGCTATCGCGCGCTTGCCCATGCCGCGCGGCCGCTTTTGTCGGGTTGGCGGTACATCGGGCGGGAGGGAGCTGACGTGGCGCCCATCCAGCGCGACGAGGCGGTTCGGGCGGGACGGCTGCGAGTAGCCGCTTCCTCTTTTGTGCTCGCGCCTGCCGGTGTGGAAGAGGAACAGTAGAGGGAGAGAAAGGAAAGGGATGACAAAATGCGGGTCCACCTGTCATCGGCCTCGGGAGAGGGGGGAGAAGGGCGCTGGGTGGCGCTCGCCGTCATATGATGGCGGCAGCCGGGGTGGCCGGGCCGCAAGACGCGAAGGCAACGCTACCGAGGCCGTGGGTCAATGGTCTTGGCGCGCCTGAGGGGAGAAAGGAGGGCGTAGGGGGGCATGATGGCCAATCTGGTCTTGGGCCCGCAGCCTCTCTCTTCCTTCTCCCTTCCCTAATTTCTTCCCTTTTCTCCTTTTTCCTATTTCTTATTTTCCCCAACTTCCATGCATACCCATGTATAAGTATATGCACCCATGTGTGTGTAAACCTGTTGGTGGGGTCCACCTAGGGTTTGGTCAAGGGTGAAACCTCTTGGTTGCCCACATGTCACCAAAGATTGTTTGATTAATTTACTTTGCATATACATAAAAACCATAAGAGGCAAATCAAGGCATGTGTGCATGAAGGTAAAAAGAAATGCAAATGCCACTAGACTGAGTATAGGTGCTAATGCAACTTACTAAGGGAGGTTTACCTACATGACACTCACCAAGCATGGGTTAGTTTTCGAAAAAGTTTTTAAAAGTTGTGATTTTCGGGTGTTGGTTTAACAGGGATGTTACACCAGGCCAGCCCCCGATGAAGCCGGACGACAGCTCTGTGAATTTCATAAGTGTGTAGTTGTTTGAATTCTCTCTTCCCCTCTTATTCCTTCCAAATCCTTCCTAATTTGTTTTCACTACTCCAGCCCCTGAATCTTCCCCTGAAGGAGGATCCGGTGCCTCTTCCTCATGGCCTGGCCTGCGGGCGGGCAAATAACGGGCCATCTCCCGAGGCCTCGCCATGCCCAGAGATGAGGCGCAAGGCGAAGAAGGCGGAGAACCACCCGAGGGAGGAACAGGACCCCCCCCCCTTACAGAATCGTTAGGGGAAGTTTAGTGTTGAGCCGACGGGTCCACTCGGGCTTCGTCGACCCTTCTTTGGAGGGTGAGAGCAGCATGGCGGGCTGCTCGAGGGCCCCCTCAAGCTTCCCGTGATGGAGAAGGAGAGAGAGAAGGAGGGGTCCATAGATGATCCCGTGGTTCTCGACGAGATGGCCCGCACCGTGGGGGCTGTGCTCGTGGTGGGGTCCTAGGGTCCCACCTTGGAACCGCTGAGTCAAGCCATGGCTCCCAAGGGGAGGGGTCGGATCGCCCGACCCCGCCATCGTTGCGCCTGCGACCGCCGAGAGCGTGGCGGCGGGCGCCGTCCCGCCATGAGTGGGACAGGCTCAGCCACGATGGTCGAGCAAAATCGGGGGAAAGGGGAAACACCCCGCCCGATTCTGTGGGATCGGCGTCGATGGGGCCGGTCCCTAAAATGCCACGCTCGTGCCCGAGGTAAGTTTTGAGTTCGCCCCGCGCTTTATGCGGCCCCTCAAGCTTTGATTGTAGCTTCCTTTGTTGTCGGCCGTGTCCGAACTCCCCGGGCGGCTCTCATTTGCGCCCAAGAAGGCGCCAAGACGCCGGGCAGAGGCTAGCGAAGCCGCCCACCATCGGCCACCGGGGAGGAGTCTCAAGGATAGTGCCCTTCGTGACTCCATTGCCGGGTGGAGCCCACAGAGGCAGAGCCACCGGCGGAGGAAACAAGGGAGCCTCGAGGGTTCGAGCCCCCAAGCCCTTGACTCGAGGCACCTATCGTGGCGTATGTTTCCCTTATCAAGGGAGCCGAGGTGGGCGACGGGTAGCGCGCCCCCACAAACACCTCCAAAGCCGACGGAGGTGCGCCGCCGACTTCGGCCGCTAGCGGCGCCGAGACGGCGGTCCGGTGATGCGGGGGTTCCCCTGCCTTCCGGGGAGAGTCGCCCCACGTTCTCCGACACCTTCAATCCAGGGCGGAGCCCATGGTGATCGACGATCGCACCGAGAAGGAAGTCATCGGCGCCTTTGAGTCCACGATGGCGGCGGGCTGTGATGTCGCCTCCTTGAGGGCGAAACTGGGGCAGTACGCACGCTTTTACCGCATTCTAGCTTAGGCTTTCCTTTTGTGTGCATCATGAATACTAATCTGCCTGCGAACCACTTTCTATTCAGGCATCGATGCGGATCAACCGGGAGAAGTCCCGGCTCTTGTACCAGCAGTATCCTCAGTGGGAAGATGCTGCGGCACTAATCCAGGACCTCCGCATTCGGTTGAAAGATACCATTCAGCGACTCAATGGAGGAGAGATGCATGGCTCTCCCCGCATAGGCAAGAGCTGGATGACGCCGAGGCGGCGCGCCCGGGAGGAGCTAGAGCAGCCTTGCGGTAGCCACGTCCGTGAGGCTGCTCCAGAGGCGAGCAAATGCGTGTAACAACCCGGATTTTTCTATAAGCCAAAAATACGAACTTTCGAAAACTTTTCCCGCAACTGTGTGAAGCATGTAGATGCTAGGTCGATCCTAGGTCAAACAGTTAGAAGATCCTACGCCGACCGTCGCATACATATAGAATTGGTTATAGGAAGTGTGTCATGATTCTCGAGTCAATTTCCAGTTCTGTGTTCGTTAGGGTTTGGAGTGCACGAGACCATAGCAACTACCTTCCTATTTCTCGAGGGATTCCTTCTCGAACCCTCTCTCAGAAATTCCTCCCGTACATATGTCTCTCGAAATCGCACTCAAGCCGCCTTGTGAATTTATCCCAAAAACTCCGTGCCCTCTCTCATAAACCCTAAGTCAAGTAATCGTCGACCCGGCCCCAACGTTGCCAACCATTATGCGAAGTACCCATAAACCGTAAAAGACCCCCTGAGGATCCGCATGAATACTAGGTATGTTGGCAATATACATGTATAGATTTTTACACAGAAACCCTAGAATGGAAGTGTAGGAAAAAGGAAATGGAAATAGCAAAATAGATAACAACGTCTTCACCCCGCTCTTTGGCTCAAAGCCACCAACCGGCCACCTTCCCTGCCTCTTACTGCGCAGCCCAGCCTCGCCATCCAAGCCTAGCCGTAGCAAGCAGCAGGCCTTCCTCTCCCTTTCACGCACCAGGCCGTGGCCCACCAGGCCCGCGACGGCCCATGCCGCCGCCCCCCCCCCTGGAAACCCCTAGGGGAGCGCTCCCAAGGCAGCCGCCGCTGGACACCGGCCGCGCACCCGGCTTCCGCGCGAACACGCTTACCGATACGTGCGCGTGTCCCATCTGGGGCACGCAGACGCCGGAGATCGCCCATTGCCGCCTTGGAAGCCCCTAGCTCGCGGCGTATAAACGCGGCCCCGGCGTGCCCTCCTTTTCTCTCCGCGTTCCGGCCGCCACCTCCGTTTCTTCCTCCTCATTGCCCTCACGCTCAGCGCCCGTCACCTACGCCAGCATAGCGCCCGCCCAGCGCCTTGCCTCCAGCCAGGCCCCGTGTCAAGACCGCCGCGCGGCCGGAGTCCGGCCGGCCAGCACCTCGCCGCCCGACAGCGCCCGTGAGAACCACCACCGTCAACAGCGTCGAGGCAGTCTGCGTCGCCACCATGCTCCACGCTGCCCGGCCGCACCACACCGCCTCGTCGTGGCGTCGTCTATCTTTGGGCGCCGCCAACGACGCGGACACGCCGACGCCGAGCACCAGCACCATCCACGCCGGCCTCCTCATCGCGTTCCGTTCCGGCCGAACAACGAAGATCTCGCCACGGAACGCCGAGCGCAGCAAAGAACGACACGTTTCCACTACCTCCGCCCTCGACGCTGGCACCGCTACCTCGGCACGGAGCCACTGCGGCAGCCCTACGCCCGACGCCGCGGCGTCCGCCCACCGAGTCTGGCGCCACGCCGCCATCGCCGTGGCGCGCACCACGCGCCGCCGACCGCGCCCGGCCCCCACGACGTCACCAACCCGGCCGGAGCCGCGTCGCCGCTCCCACCTCGCCATGCCGCCCTTCTCTCAAGACGCCCCGGCACCGCGACCAGCACCACCACGTCGCGTTCGCCACCGCTCGCTGCACCAAAGCCGCGACACCTACCACGACGGGCCGCAGTGCGCAGTTTAACATCGGGTGCCGCCCACGCCGCCGCAGCCGCCGGCAAGACACCATGACGCCCCCCCCCGCCCCTCGGAACCATGACGTCGACCACGCATGCCAGCGGCCCTACGCCGGTGAGCATCCCGGTGCTCGAAACCATCCTTTTCTCTTGCTGAACTCCCCCCGCCCATGTGCCCATGTCTCAAACCCGGTCATCGTCTTTGTGTTCCACTTCTCTCGGGGAAGGCAGCAGCCATCGCCCCATTGCCCCGCCACGTCCGGCCTCCACCGGCCAAGCCAGCCAGGCCCACCATGATCTGCAAAGAAGCCACGACCCTTCCGGTACCTCGATGCATCTCCGTGAAGCCCGACCGAACCCGCCACGCCAAGCCGATGTCGACTACCACTACAACGTGACCCTCCCCTACATCGACTACGACAAGCCTTGCACCGAACCACTACGCCACGATGCACACAACCTCGACGCCGCACCTCGCCGAACGACTCCACCGTTGGTGAGCATCTAAAACACCATGACCGGCCTTCGTGCCATTGCCCACATGGAACACAAACGCACACACGCACGTGACCGACCATAGCCGAATGGATCCACGGCGTCTGAGACGCCGGGGAGGACATGCCGCCCGTGACCCCGACGTGAGCCCCAGAACTCTGGACAGTTAGCCGTAGCTTGGACACAGTAGAACGGTGCTACTTACCTCGGACTGCAGGAGTGCCCCCCTTCGGTTGCTTTAGCGAACCCGTGAAACCCTAGCCCCCTCATCACCTCGATCCGCCGTCGCTCCGGTCACCTCGAAACACGAGGATGGGCCGTTGAGAGTTCTTGTAACCCCTGTCCATCGCAAACCGTGACCCTCTGGACCCTCTGTCTCCTTTTACTTTTCTGAGTACATGACTATACCGTTGTACCCTATCCTTATGACCTCTCTATGTATACATCTGTGATACAGGATCCGTCTACCAAAATGCTATGGAATTGTGCTACTCCAGTTTGTCGAGTTAATTTGTCTCTTGTCGTGTCATTGGTTCTTACTGCTGGTTGTTTGTGTGTATCTGTGCGCCGAGCCTTCGAGCCCGCTGAGGAACCATATCTCGTTCGGACGTTATGATCGCGGGACTTGTCTCGCCATGGCCGTAATGCCGAGTGTAACTCGGGCCTCGCTTTTAGTTGACTCTTTAGTACTACGAGAGTTAGCTCCTGTCTTCGGCCCTAGAACATGGTTGCGAAGAACTTGATATCGATATCAAACTCGATGCGGATCTTACCCGCTCTCGTCGAGTCTTTCGTGACCTAGCCCTGTGGGAGATGACCTAGGAGACAACAATCGTGGGATGACGGATGCCTACACTTGCTAGTATGGCTTGTGGTCGCGAGCTCGCCTCGCCATGACTATGGAGCTATACTTCTGTGTTTACCTTTCAATTGCTCTTCATGCACGAACCCCTGTATGATTGTACCGTATACGACCATCGCGTTTCTTTGATTCTCGCGGTGACAACCGCACCGCTACGAATCCGAGAGATGTCCTAGTGCCAGTGCACCTTGGTCGGGTACCCTATGGGTGGTTTGCGCACTTGTGATCTTTATTATGTTGCTTCCTTCTGATGCCCCGTCTAATACCGTGGCGAAAGCATTGGAAGTAGACCCCCGCTCTTTGGTTGTTCTTGCCTTTCTTTTCCCTGATAGCCGCTCTATTCGATCCCATCTTGACCATGACGAATGGATCAAAGATCGAACTATCCTTCTTTGGTTAGCAAGGCTATGGTCGATGTCATGCCCCGGACCGTGAGAGTCGACCCGATCGACCGAGTGAAACCATCTTCGCTGGAGATGTGACCGAGAACATGACATGGATGTGCCTTGCTAGCCCTCTCGTCCCTCGGCTCCCGACATTACTGTGTCGTGTGGATCGAGTGGACTCATAGCTGTTGTGCTATTTATTTGCACCAACCTCTTCTACTACCGTTGGATACCATAGCGGGTCAGTTGAAGCACATAAGAACCAAGTCACAAGAGTACCGATAGTTTCCATTTGCTTCTTAAGCTTAATTGTGACTTGCCGGGTAAAGGCGACAAGAGCCGAGCCCCGTGTTTTTTTACGCCTACTGCTAGGCCCATCTTTCGATTCCCGTCAACCCCATGACGCTTGGATCGAAAGGACGTGAGCCATGGTGTATGCTAAGGATAAGCTTCGGCTTAAACCATTTATATTTAAGCCATATTGGCTTGGCCGCTCAGCTTATGCGTAGCATACCACCACACTTGTCTCTTTGGCCCGAGGATTCGGACATCCGCCGAGAGGGATAAGTCGTGTACCTCTTAATGACTCTTGTGTTAATGGATCTTCCTACGTCTTGTCGTCCTTTCGAGTATTGCGTGTTCTCTTGCCTTGCGTGTCGTTTTCACAGGAGTAGCTGCTACGTGATCAACAACGCTCGAACCGGGACCCGCTGGAGGAAGAGAACGTGGACGACGAAAGGACCTGAGGAAACCCAGTTGATGGACTACCACAACGGATGGAGGAGTGTACCACTACTTCCACAACATCGCAGGTGTCATGGCAGCACCTCTTTTAGAGAATCCTATTAGACATTGCATAATATTTAGAACTGCTAGCGCTTTATATTTATTCCTTTGCTAGTATTTGAATGCATGCTACTGCCTGAGCCTTTACTACTTGATTGCAACCCCTCTAACATGTCACCCAGCTTTGCGCTCACGCTCACTTACTTATATCTACCTATTTGCTTGCTTGCATTTATATCACTATACTTACTTTAACTCCACTCGCATTGTATCTGTGATGTGATGCCGGGTGGTGAACCCCCTGGGTAGGGTTTGGCTTGGGATGCCGGACTTGGTGGATTTGGAGCGTCTTTGCGTGTGTCTTGGGTGCATGGAGAGTGAGGGTTGTGTCGACCGAAGCCGGAGTATACGACGAGCCTTGGGCGAAGTCTTGCCGTGTGATGCTACCCGGGCATCCTATGATGTGATGTGAATACCTGTGGCGGGTAAATGTGATGTGATGTGATGTGATGAGGTGGGATCCTAGGTGTGAGCCTTCGAGAGGTAGAGCCCAGGACGGAGGTGCTGTGGTAGCACGTAAAATGGTAAACCTGATGAAGACATTCTAGCTTGGTCAAACCCTAAGGACTTACTAGTACATGGACTCATCGGGAATCCCTTACATTCCCACCCGCTCCCTAATGGGAAGGGAGACGGCTGGACTACTTGGTAGATGGTGCCACTACTATTGGGCGAAAGTGTGTAGGGAGGTACGGGCATGAGGGACTCACACTCTTCTGAGACAACACGGTTGCAGTGACATTCGGGATGTCACTTATGTGTCTCACAAATCGCCCATTCCGGACTATACTTGGGGTGTTCCAAGGCTGAGAGGTAGGGTGGCATCGTTCTAGGCTAGCAAGCGGAATTACGCCCTAGGAGATTCGCGGCTCCGAGGATGGCTAATCTTGTGGGTATGTAAACCTTTGCGTAGTGTTTTGGTTGATCGATCGATACATATGCCGATTCGTTGGCTATGGACCTTTCCCCGGTACCTGGTGCTCACTAGATAGGAGATGTGTCTTCTTTTCTCCCCCCGGTTATGTGGTATGCCGGTCGTGAGCCTTGGGGGGTCTGCGGGGCCGTTGAGACAGACCGAGAGGGGAGTTGGCCTGCCGACGAAAGTGTGAGATGAGGTGTGGGTGGTGATGATATGGTGATGGATTGGGATGGATGGATGATGGATGGATGTGTGGATGTGTGTGGTTGGGGAATGTGTTAAAACTTGATGAATTATTATACTATTTACTACTTGATACTATTTCGCATGCGCTAAGGATGCAAACCCACGCCAAATACTAGGATCGCCAGGATCCCTTGTTTCATCTTTCACTAAAGCTCATCGGTGTTTAACCATGACCCGCACATCGGGCGGTGTGCGGTTATCGCTTCTTGGAGATGTCGATTAGTAATGGATTAAGAGGTCTCGTGCCTGTGCTCAAGTTTGGTTCGGAAGATAGAATCTACGCTGCTGACACTACTCTGATGATGCCTGTGAAGGAGGAGCCTTCACTCGACGACCATTTTCGCCAACTCTGATGACTTCCGCTAGAATTACTCTATAATAGTTGTGTACTTAGATGTTGTTGTATCATGTAAAACTTGTAATCTTACGATGTATGACTGTGATATCCGCTGATATATGATAATGTGATGGAATCATTCTTTGGTTTTGTCACATTATATCTCATTCTGTGGATTTTTCCTTCATGGAAAATCGAGGATGTTTCACTGCGCAGTCGGCGGCTCCGGGTGGAGCAGGACCTTGAACACGAGCGCGATGAAGCGCAGCGGCTTCGTCGTGAGCGCGATGACAGTCGCAGAGCCGAGACCCACTTGCGACAAAAGCAGAACGAGTTCCGGGATGAGATCGCAGCTCTTCGTGGCGAGCTGGAGCAGGAACACCGCCAGAAAATGGAAGCTGAGAATGTGGCTCAGCTGATGTCCGAGGAGGTAGCGACCCTCTAGGGATCTGTCTCGCAACTGCAGCAACAAAACACTAGTTTGCGTGCTGTGGATGAGGGCGCCCTAGACGGCCTCGGCGTTCCCCCCCCCCGGGCACGGCCTCGGCGCGCGAGTGTCTCGCTGTCCCGGCGCATTGGGCGCCTGGAGCATGACGCCTTCACGACTGGGATCCAGGAGTCGTTCACCATTGCGCGCTCACACTATGGGAGAAGCTTTGATCTCGACGGCCTCAGCGAGGGGTACTTCGGGGAAACCTTCGAGGCGGAGATCATAGCTCTTCGCTACCGGTGGCGCGCATAACGCCGGATCCTAGGCGGGCGGCCGGTGAGCTGGTACTCCCCTAGAGGGAGTGATTTATTTGTTTGTATCCGATAGTGGGTTTGTTGTGCCCCTGAACTATCTATCACCGTTTGTAATAATAACTATTTCGTTTTGTTTTAATTCAAACTAGTTTCTTTTGCGTAAAAATTTTTGAAACCGGATTGCTTTTTAATCTGAACACCCGCGGGTGTTACCTTGAACTTCGTAGCATAGGTACACTGGTCCCCGTCACGATGCTTGGTGTCGAACTTAGCATACCTGCCTTTCGAGGCTCTTTCTTAGCTTAAGAAAGTGTTAAGTTGGCTCTTTTTCCGTTATAATTTTCGCAACTCTAGAGATCATGTTGGTGCTTGAGACAGAATAGCCGAGCCCTCACCCGGTTGGGTCATTAGCCATTGAGGCGTTGACTGCATAAATGGGCGGTTATTGGGTGCTAAGGCCGTCTCTAGCCTCACCATAGTCCCCCCCTCGAATAGGAAAGTTATACCGGATCTCGAGCCAAGTGTATTGCTTTTTCTTTACTTAATCGTGAACGCGAGTCGACCCCCCCGGGGTCAAGATTTTTAGAGAAAACTTCCAAATTAAGAGTCAAACTATTCAAAGCGAAAAAAAGCACTAACACGTAATAAAATACATGATATGAAGCGAAGCAAGGAAATTTTAGGGGTAAAATGACGTAATCGCCGATGTTCTAGGCTTTTTGATGAGTTGCCCCCCCCGTCGTCCTTCACTTGTAAGTCCCTCGGCCGGAGGACTTCAAAGAATGGTGAAGGGACCCTCCCATGGCGGGGTAAGCTTGTGGCGTCCCTTGTTATCTTGCCGGAGGCGCAGAACAAGATCACCGACGTTAAACACGCGCCTCCGCACCCGCCGACCGTGGTGCCAACGCAGAGACTGTAGATATTTGGCAGAGTGCAGCAAAGTGACGCCACGAGCTTCGTCGAGCTGGTCCATGGCATCCTCCAGGTAGATCTGATTCGTGGGCTCAGTGTAGGCCCTGACGCGCGGGGACCCGTACTCGAGGTCTGTAGGTAGGACGGCCTCCACCCCATAGACCATATAGAATGTGGTGTGTCCCGTTGCTATTCTCGGAGTCATTCTCAAGCTCCATAGCACCGCTGGGAGCTCAGTAAGCCACCGTCGGCCGAACTGATTGAGACGATGAAAAATCTGAGGCTTGAGACCTTGGAGGATCATGCCGTTGGGTCGTTCCACTTGCCCGTTAGTACGGGGGTGCACGACGGACGCCCAATCGACACGATTATTAAATTCATCACAAAACTCCAGGAACTTCTTCCCGGTGAATTGCGTCCCATTGTCCATGATGATCGAGTTGGGCATACCGAAGTGGTATATGATGTCTGTGAAAAATAGCACACTTTGGTCGGACTTGATCGTGGCGAGGGGTCGAGCCTCAATCCACTTAGTGAACTTGTCAATCGTGACCAAAACCTGAGTAAAGCCCCTAGGCGCCTTTTGGAGGGGTCCAACTAGATCCAACCCCCATACCGCAAACGGCCACGTGAGTCGGATCGTCTGTAGCGCCTGCACAGGCAGGTGCATCTGCTTGGCATGGAACTGGCATCCTTCGTAGGAATGGACAATCTTCGTCGCGTCCGCCACCGCCATGGGCCAGTAGAAACCCTGACGGTAGGCCTTAGCTACGATGGTGCGTGGCGCGGGGCGTGGTGCCCGTGATACGCCCGCATGTATGTCCTCCAAAGGTATATACCCAGGGCGGCAGAATGCATCGGAGTAGGACACCTGAGTGCCCCCTCTTGTACAGCTCACCGTCGATAATAGCAAATGACTTGGCGCAACGAGCCAACCGTCGTGCCTTAGTCTTATTAGTGGGTAAGACTTCACGAATGAGGCAGTCGAGGTACGGCTTTCTCTAATCATTCTCGGGTCCTCGATCGTGGTCCGTCCCCTCATCCATCTGCGTCACCATGAAGACAAACCGATCCACGGGAGGGGTCGCCTCCGTGGGCCTGACGAATCGCTCCCCGAGAAAGGGTCATCCCCATGGGTCGGATGAATCGCTCCTGGGTCAGGGGAGAGACAGGGGTCGATCCCTCCCTTGCCATAATTTACCGACGGCTGGGTAAGGTCCTTGGCGAATATCCCGCTAGGGATGGGGTCTCGATTTGAGGCCATTTTGGCCAAGGCATCCGCTGCCTCATTGTCCTGACGGAGGACATGATTGAGCTCGAGGCCATCAAAGCATTCCTCGAGCTTGCGCACCTCCCCGCCAAGATATCTTTGCCATCTTTAGGTCGTGGATACTCAACTCCTTCATGACCTAGTCAACGACAAGTCATGAGTCGCCATGGACCTCAAGGCATTTTATGCCGAGCTCTTTGGCTATGCGTAAACCGTTCACCAAGGCCTCATACTCCGCAACATTGTTGGAAGCTTGCAAATAGAGTCGGAGGGCGTACATCATACTAACCCCAAGGGGGGAGATGAAGACTAGCCTGGCTCTAGCCCCCCTTTTCATCAACGAGCCGTCGAAGAAAAGTGTCCAACACTCATGTTGGATAGGGGCCGGAGGTAGTTGGACTTCGGTCCATTCCGCAATGAAATCAGCTAAAACTTACGACTTGATCGCTGTGTGAGCCACATAGGTTATATCGTAGCCCATTAGCTCGAGTGCCCACTTGGCTATCCGACCCGTGGCTTCGGGGTTCTGAATTACCTCCCCTAGAGGAAAAGACAAAACCACGGTGACAGGGTGTGCCTCAAAGTAGTGCTTAAGCTTCCTCTTTGTGATGAGTTGGGAATATGCTAACTTCTGGATTTGCGGATAGCGCGTCTTGGTGTCGGACAAGACTTCACTAATAAAGTAGACTGGGCGTTGCACTTTCAGAGTGTGTCCCTCCTCACTCCGTTCTACAACGAATGTAGTACTAACCACCTGGGTGGTTGCAGCAATGTAGAGGAGCAAGGGTTCCTCCTTTGCGGGCGGAGTAAGAATCGGGGGACTGGTTAACAGTTTCTTGAGCTTATCTAAAGCCTCTTGAGCCTCATCGCCCACGTGAACTGATCGGCCTTCTTGAGGAGTCGCGATGTGTGGGCGGACCCCCGTTCGCCTAGACGCGATATAAACCGACCGAAAGGCGAGGCACCCGTGATATGTTTGTAACCCCTTGAGGTCCCGAATAGGCTTCATCTCAGTGATAGCCTTGATTTTATCGGGGTTGGCTTTGATGTCGCGTTGCGAAACGATGAACCCCAGCAACATCCCTCTGGGAACCCCAAAAATGCCTTTTTCGGGATTGAGTTTGATGTGCTTTGCTGTGAGCCGGTCGAAGGCCAGCTCCAGATCAGCTACGAGGTCGCCGGTCTGTTTGGACTCGATGTTGTCCACATAAACTTCGACAATCTCTCTGATGAGTTCACCGAAGACCTTCACCATGCAGCGTTGGAAGGTGGCACCCGTGTTCTTAAGCCCGAAAGGCATGGTTACGTAACAGAACGAACCGAACGGAGTGATAAATGAGGTAGCATGCTGATCGGACTCACGTATTTTAATCTGGTGATAACCGCAATAGGCATCGAGAAAGCATAGGGTTTCGCACCCGTAGTGGAATCCACAACTTGATCTATACATGGTAAAGATAACGGATCCTTAGGACACGCTTTTATTGAGACCAGTGTAGTCAACACACATTCTCCATTTCCCACCTTTCTTTTGTACAATGACAGGATTGGCTAACCACTCGGGGTGATACACTTCCTTGATGAAACTGGCCGCTAATAGCTTCTTGACCTCCTCACCAATGACCTTGCGTTTTACCTCATCGAACGCCGAAGGCACTGCTTTCACCCCGGCTTGAGTCGGACTCGATCCATAAGGCGTGCTCGGCGACATCCCCTCAATGTCGCATATCCGAAGGCCTCGGCGAAAGATGTCACGATTCGCCGCAGAGGAAGTCAACGAGCGCGTCTTCCTATTTAGCGTTGAGGGCGGTGCCGGTACGCACCGGCCATCTTGTCGAGCGGCCGGGGTCGAGGGACACAAGCTTAGTATCCCTGTCGGGCGTGAAGGACGTGTTGGTCTTCGGGACGTCAGGCATGTCCTAGTCGGTGCTGGTGAGGGAGTTGACGACGTATAACTCGTGGGAGTTCAGCACCGATTCGCGACATCGCATCGCCGATGTCGCATGTGCACGCGTCTTGAACGGACGAGTACACGGTGATGATGCCGTGGGGGCCCGGCATCTTGAGCTTGAGGTAGGTGTAGTTTGGGACGGCCATGAACTTGGCGTAGCATGGCCGGCCTAGGACTGCATGGTAAGAGCCGGGGAAGTTCACCACCTAAAAGGTCAACGTCTCCTTTCGGAAGTTAGTGTGAGTTCTGAAGGTAACAGGCAGATCAATCTGCCCGACGGAACGGGCTGCGTTGGCGGGACGACGCCGGGAATGGCGCCCCTCAAAGTCGAATCTTCACCCGCTTGACCCCCATGGCGTTGAGGGTATCCTGGTAGATGATGTTGAGGCCACTTCCCCGCCTCCATCAACACCTTGGTGAGTCGTTTTGGTGCCGATGATGGGGTCGACGACGAGGGGATATCGACCCGGATTTGGCACGTATTTTGGGTGATCGGATTGATCGAAGGTGATGGGGTGCTTCGCTCACTTGAAGGGAGCCGGGACGGCTGGCTCGACCGCGCACCATGCGCCGCCGAGCTTGCGTTGTCCGCCCGCGTGGCGTAGTAATCGGGGGCCTCCAAAGATCATGAGGCGCCGGTTACGTGGGGAAATCCCCGACCCATCCTCCCCTTGGCCGTCGCCTTGGGGAGATGAGTTAGTCTTCCGCTTAGCCTCCACTTTTCCTTTCTCCATCCCAAAGAAATTGGGGATGAGACGACACTCTCGGAGAGTGTGGTTGATCGCGCCCTCATGATGCGGGCATGGTTCGTCGAGCTTCTTCCTCGAAGTAGTAGGTAGGCGGTTTGACGGGAGCCTTCTTCTTTCCCTTTGCATCGGCGGTGGCTACCAACTCGCCATCGCCATCGCCGACGTCCCTTACGACCTTTCTTCTTCTGGCCCTTGCGGTCAGAGGGATCATCATCGACGTCGTCCTCTCGCTTGGCCTTGCCACGGGAATTGAAGATGGCGCCTATTGCGTCTTCCCCTGACGCAAAGCTTGTGGCTACGTCCAGGAGCTCCTTGTTGGTACGAGGGGGCCGACGCCCCAACTCATGCACTAAGGTTTTGCAGGACGTGCTGGAGATGAAGGCCCCGATCACGTCTGCGTCGGTGACGTGAGAGAGGCTCGTGCACTGCTTGGAGAAGCGCTTGATGTGTCACGCAGGGACTCGTTCGCTTCAAGGACGGCTCGAAGGTCCCATGGATTTCCAGGGCATGAATACGTGCCCTGAAAATTGCTGACAAAGATGTCGACGAGGTCCCTTCAACTGTTGATGCATCCTACAGGAAGATGATCTAGCCAAGTCCGAGCGGAGTCGGCTAGGTATAGAGGGAGGTTGTGGATGATGAAGTACTCATGGTCGGCCCCGCCTGCTTCGCATGCGAGGCGGTAGTCCTCGAGCCACGTGCCGGGGTTTGTCTCCCCGGAGTACTTGACGATGGTGGTCGGCGCGTGAAAGCGCCATGGAAAGGGTGAGCGAAGAATATGTTGCCCAAACACCGGTGGGCCCGGAGCGGGAGGGCTCCGTCCTCTGTCCTCCTCCAGG
Source organism: Chrysopogon serrulatus (assembly GCA_015844335.1). Taxonomy (NCBI): domain Eukaryota; kingdom Viridiplantae; phylum Streptophyta; class Magnoliopsida; order Poales; family Poaceae; genus Chrysopogon; species Chrysopogon serrulatus. Next base: position 14,035 of record JADLZL010007745.1, on the reverse strand, counting down.
TCGAATCGTCCTCCTCGACGGGGACGGTACTCCCTAGCCCAAGCGTTAGGGAAAAACACGTCTTGGATGGGCCACGCTCGTTCCTGCATAGGTGGCGAGCTCTCGGTGGCGTAGGGATCGGCCGGGCGTGACCGACGGGCTCCCCGGTCTCGACGACCGTCAAGCGTATGGCGGCTCGGGCGCCACAAGGCCGTGATCGCAGCTTCGGCCCTGCGGTGATCGCTCGATCCAAAGAAATTCCATATCTCCTCTTGAGTTCGCCACTCGCCAGGGTCATTGGTGGGGGAGCCGTTGATAGAGCCGCCTTGTGCGATGTTCGCTCAGCGCCGCGTGAAGAGTTAGGGACCGTTGTCGCCTCCGTGTCTCCACCGATGAACATCGAGCCATGCCGTGTGCTCGTCCGGCTGGTGGCAAGCATGAAGGTCCTCTCCGGGAGGTGCTCGATCCCATTCGGCCTTTGGCCGCCGTCGTCGAGCTCTGTGGCGGCGTGCCCGCTCTCATTGCTCATCCAGCCATTGAGCGGGGTTGGAGGAGTTAGCGACCATCGCGGTGAAGGCGTTCGCCGAAGCCGGGGTTGAGCATGCCTTCGTCTTCTTCTGCGACATCGTCAACCCGCCCCTCGGGGAGTTTCCGCCATGAAACATTCCCAAGAAGGGTCAAAGTCACCGCTGCCGCCGCCGTCGGTGCCGGTGTAGTCGTCGGAGTCCCAAGATAAAGATGGGCTCAACAAGGGGCCCGGCCGCGGCCCGAGCTCGACGTCTTCGGGGTGGGCGTGATCCCCTCATGATGAGGTGCGCCATGGTCGCCACGGGCGTTGTGGTACCCGAGCAGGGGCAGCATAGACGCTTCTGTATGAGGACCGTCCCCGAGGATGGGATCGCCCGGTGAGGCGACCATAATGGTCTCATACCAATATGAGAGTGTGAATATCCCGTCGGTGGAGGATATGGCCCCGAGTGAGGTAAGAGCCGTTGGTCCAGCTCACATCGGCTCACGTATGTCCGGGCGTGGTGGCTCCGCTCCGGTGCTAGCGACACGCGGGTTAGCGGTCCTTGGTGACGCAGAGGTCGGTGCCTATGGTCGGCAGGTCTGCGTTGCGCGCGGTGACAGAAGACCGAAGACTCACATCGTTCATGGCCGCGACAAGGTCATCGATGGGTCCGTGGGCGAGATCACGGCTCGTGCCGTTCTCCCGAGGCTCCGCCACCGGAGGAAGAGCGACGTCGTCGGGGTCAGGAAAGTCGGTCGGCTGCTCAGGAGCAAGCCAAGTCACGCTGTCCTCCCTGAGGATGAAGTTCAGTTCGAAAGCGGTGGGTGCCCGCCATCCGGCTTTGTTGGAGTTGTAGAAGTGCGCTTGCCCCCCTACCTCGGCGCAAACCGTCGGTGTCAGAATGAACACCAACGAGTAATCAAAATGAGAGGACACTTATCCTCCTTCGGATGGTTTCCCAAGTGGACATGGTGATGTAAACCGGTTCGGGCAAGTAGCCCCACGTCCAAAGGCTTGAAGGGTGGTCGTGTTACTCGGGAGCTTGTATGGGGTAGTACAAGAGGGGTCGAGAGAGGGAGAGCTTCCCAATTCTCTGAGAATATCTAGGTTTGAAATGAGCTTGTATCGTATGTGGAGTGAAAACGGGGCGAGAGTTGCTCGTATGCTCAGTTGTCCAAGTCCTCCCTTTTATAGTTAGAAGGAGGCTCACGAGGAGGGCTAGTCGATGTGGAGATCGGGAGGCTTGAGGAGTAAGGATTCGATGTCTCCGGCAGAGTCGTGGATCTTGTAGCCGCCGTCATCCTTCCTCCCCGAAGGGTCTTTCCCTGTCGTCGTAGCCCTTCAAGTATACAGGGCTATGTTCGTAGGCGTCGGGGTAGCAATGTTGACGACATATGCCATGGGTCAAAGGCTTGGTCATAGGAGCATAGGCTGTGGCGAGGCCAGGTGGGCAGGGTTAATTCCTGATACGTCTGGTCCCTCTCGCAAAAAAGCGGATGGCACGGCCGCCGCCCCAAATATTTTGGCCACGGTGTTAGTAATGAGCGCCGTTGCCTTCCCCGTGCTGCTCCTCGTTCTGCAGGGCGCGACCGCCCGTGGGAGGGTATGACACCGGCCAACGGGCGGAGACTTGCACACGGGAGGCTCATCGTACCAGGATGGTACAAGGAGGCCATTACCGTAGATCCCATGGTAGAAGCGTGGGGGCAACGCAAAATCCTCGGGTTACTTGAGGGCCCCGTCTTCTACTGTCCAGATGCGGTGGTGACAGCGACGGCGCGTCCCGTGCGTGCTACGGAATTATACAAATGCCGTCGTACACTTCGTACGTACGATGGTCCTATGCGGCGCGCCCTGCCTTTTGTTCACAGGACGGGGTCGACCTCCGACCCTCCACGGCGGGTGGGGGATCGGGCGAATCGGAGGTTCTCCGGAGGGTCAAGAGCTCCGTGCGGTGACTTCATCCTGTGGGCCCTAGGGGGCCTGGGTCGTGTTGTTTGTTAGTCGTTGCTGGGCTAGGAGTGCTGCTGCATCTTAGGTCCTCGTGGGCCGGGCCGCAGGTAGGCTGATCCTGGCTTAGTAATTTTGTTTTTGTGAGCCGTTTTAACCGGGCCTTTAGAGGACCGTGGTTTTGACCCTCGACATGTACCAATACTCGGATTTCGCTAGGCATAGACTAGACTTAACCGAGTTCTGTGACATGGTCGAGAAGTGGATAGATGCAAATGAGCGGGCATGCAAGAGGTTCAACAATCGGAACCGCTGGGATAACAGAGGTGGGGATCAAAAGGACAATTATGGAGGATCCACAAGCAAGAAGCGTAAGCTAGACAACATTGCCATGCCCATGAACAAGTTGGCAAAGAAGGGTGGCAAGCCTAAAACCTTTGAAGACTTACTGCACGAGCAATGCCCTTTGCACCCAGCCATAAGCATTCAATCCTAAAGAGCGAACAACTTAAGAAGCGTGGGTTTACCCCAAAGGTCGACAAGGAGCAAACCCAAAGATAAAGCAAATAGAGACGACTAGGATCAAGACAAGGGAAACCAATGAGGATGTAACACCCTGGCCCAGGACTTAATAGGATTAATATGATACTCATAGTAATAAGTTGTAACTTCTTTTCCAGAAACTCATCTCAAAAAACTCTAAAGTTAAGCGTGCTTGGCTTAGAGCAATGGGTGACCGACCAGGAAGTTTTTCTCGGGTGCGCATGAGTGAGGACAAAGTACGCAGAAAAGACTGGTGTTGGTCTGTGAGGATAGTATTGGTCCTATTAAAGCTGTCAGATGTAAACGGGCTCATCCTCGAGGAGGTGGAACGTTACAAAGGACCTTACCAGGCACACAACAATGTCGTCAACCTCATCTTCGTAGCAGCTTCCTTGACTTCCAAAAGACAGGTGAAACTTGCTCTCCGCAAGATCATGATGGCTTATGAGCCAGCAACCCTACGGTACCTTGACTGGTCCAGGTACTTAATTAAGTTCTGAAGAGAAAACAAGTGACAAGCTTCCTTAACGCGGGACGTTACCCTCTGGTCCTAGACCCAACATATCAGGAGCAAAACTCACCAAGGTCCTAATTGATAATGGCATGGGGCTAAATATTATTTTTGTTTCTATATTTTTAGTGATGAAAATAAACCGAATAAATATTATTTTTGTTTCTATATTTTTAGTGATGAAAATAAACCTAAAACAGGCAAAAAAACTCATCTTCTATTTTTTTGTTCTATATTTTTAGCGGAAATAGGATTAGGTGCGGGGAAAATGGAAATGGAAAATGGAATTGAAAATGAATGAGGATATATAGAAATATGAAATAAACAAATGCGGATTGAGAGCTGAAAATTAAGTTAGAATAATATGATCAAATATTCCTTATACATGAACAAAGTCAAAACAATATTTACTTACAAAGTTGTTAGTCCAATATTCGTTGGCATGCTATGTGTTAATATGTTAACATGAACACTTGGTGATTAGTAGATTTATAAACACATTTTTTTAGACATATCTCACACAAATTGAAAACGGGATGAAAACAGAATAACTACGGCTCAGTTCGGATAAAAAGGAATCTTTATAGACACGAGCAGAAAACCTCTCCCCATTTCCGTATATACGGTAAGGGTTTCATAAATATGGAACCGGATAAGACAAAAGTAGAAAACAGAACAGGTTGGGATGGGATTTTTTCTGTCGGTTTTTGTCCCTACTTATGACACATGAGTTAAAGTTGTATGTCTATCATCGAATTGAGTCTTCTCAAGAAATATCACCGCAGGTAGTAGGATATGTCTAGAAACAATCTAGAATGTCTGTCGTTGATTTGTATTTTTGCTAAATCCTGCTTGAGCATTTGGTAGTAGGATTTTACTTTTGTGCATCTCATATGTCGTCTAGCTAAATTGTCTACACATGAAAAGCTGAACTCTCTTTGATTAATTAATTGCTTATTGATGAATTAGGTAATTATAGGTACTCATGTGTTTTGGCTAGGATATCCTTAAGGTGCTTTGTTTGGTTGGTGTGTTTTTGTCCGTTACCGGCAGCTATCAGATTGTGTTGCATTTAGTTTGTTACTTTGTTTGAGCGGAGAGGCATCGGTTCCTAGGTTAACGGAAACGTTACTTCTCTTCCCTTGACGTATCGATTGGTGCACGGCCGTATATCCATTTTGCTGACCAGTTATCGGTTGTTTGCAACAGATAGCGACATGAATGAGTTCTATTTACGTTCCATACGTACTGCCGAATCAAACATCACGTAAGATGTACTAACATGGAGCAGCCTTAAATAGAAGTATAGAACCAGTTTGAGCTGTCTACAGTGCACACGTGAGAAACTTGCTGGATTTACCCACCCACAGAAAGAACATACCCTAATTCCGGTGCCGTCTACTATTTCCCAAATCTACAAATACCCCACCTTGGCAGTGCCACACGAAGAACCCCAAAATTCCAACGCGCACCCCCACCTACACTGAGACTCCAAAGTCCAAGCGCGACGCGAGCACAGAACAGGAGGAAGACAGAGAAAACAGAGTGCGGCGAAGAGAGAGAGAAAGAAGAGAGCAAAACCCAAACCCTAACAATCATTTCCAGGCCCCCGCCCCCGTCTTCGTCTCCAGAACGTTCCAGAACCTTCAAGGAGCCATCCACAGGCGAGGCCTCGCTCCCCGCCCGGATCTCCCATTTCCACTCGGCCGGCGCGGCGGGATCCTGACACTGGCGCTGTCTGCTGGGGTTTCGTGCAGGAGCAGCAGGCGCGAGCGCGGGTGTTTGGATCGGGGGAGGCAACGCTGGCGGCTCGCGGCGGCAGCAGCTGATGGCGGATCCGCCTAGCGGTGGGGGATCTAGGGCTTGCGTCTGCAGGGAGCGACAGGTCGAGGAGGAGGCAGCGGCGGGGCTGGGGCTGGGGCTCGGGAGAAGAGAGCAGGGGAGGAGGGAGGGAGGATGCTGAGCGTGGTCCGGGTCCACCTGCCGTCGGAGATCCCGATCGTGGGCTGCGAGATCACGCCCTATGTGCTACTGCGGAGGCCCGACGGTGCAGTCTCCACCGACGATGTCCCCGAAACCGCGCCCACAGATGGCCAGTTCATGCGGTACAGATGGTAAGCAGCTACGTTTGATTGTAATTTTCCAATCTCTGATTTGTACGACATGGCATTTCATCATTCTGTATTGCTCAGTTATCGTTTTGACTACCTATAGTCTTAAGTTTTGACCAATTTTAGGGTTTTTTAGTTGATAGCTGGATGCATGAGCAGTTGCTAAACTCATGATGAGAATGTGCGATCACAGCTTTAACTGTACAAAAGCTCCTTGAATCTTTTGTTAACTCTATAATATGCTGCTGCTTGCGGTTTGGATAGGTCACATGGGCAGATTTTAGGGTTGGAATATAATTGGGTACAGTATGGTTGATACCTGTTTTCAAATGGCACCATAGTTCATCAGATGTCTCAGATGGGGAGTTGGGAACAGAGACAGCTAGTAGGCGTATAATTTGATGGACAATTTGACAAGCCATCTGATTTAAGGTCTATTGAATGTTGGAAGCTCAAAATGTGTGATTAGAAGTTAGAATCATAGACATCTAGATAGAAGTCATCATGGGAATTCTATTCTGCACTATTCGCCTTTTAAAACATCTTCCTTCTAGCACATTCTAACTGGCTTGAGGTCATCCAACGAAACCTTTTGGAGTCAATAGAGGAAGCAATTTGCTCCCTTTATAAGAACAGTTAGTGTGAACTGAATTATTCATTTTCGCTAGTCAATAGGGTGGCAAGGTTAGAAAAAGCGCTAGGTGGTATTTAGGCGGTAAGCTCCCGCCTAGAGCTTAGGTGTGCCTAGGCAAGCTTAGGCGTTCTCTAGGCATTTCCCTAGGTGGTGCAGAGGAGACAAGCAGAGGAGCTGAGGAGACACTGAGCAGAGGCGCAGAGGAGCAGAGCAGAGGAGACAGGGAGACAAGCCAGACTGGGAGCAGCGGAGAGCTGAGAGGGGAGGAAGCGCCGAAGCAGCTCACAGGCCTGCCCTTTATCCTTCCCGTGCGAACCACTTCCTTCTTTTCCCATGCACGCGTACCAAATCCCATGCTTTCCCTCCCTGCATGCGCATCCACCTGCCAATCCCGCACTTCCCTCTGCACGCGCATCCGCTCACCAAAAATTGGGCTGTTTGCGCGGCTCCGACGTCACCTCGTCCACCTAGGTGCCCGCCTAGCCCCTAGTCGACGTGGTCTGCCTCCGCCTCACGCCTACGCGAACCTAGGTGGCCGCGGAATTCCGCCTTTTTCGAACATTGTAGGGTGGGTTGTTACTTGAAGCAGACAGTCCGTTAACTTGACTAGTTGATCCTCAATGTGAAAATGATGGGTCTGGACCTTTTCGGTTGATATTCATTCTGGGCTTTTGATTCCACAATACTCGGGAAAATCTCATGCATAATTGATTCTTTTTGTACTCCATCCATTTGAAAAAATCTGTCCAACCCCACTATGTATATAAAACTTTTTTTTTTGTCTTAGGCAAATTGAGAAAGATATTAGCAATAGAAAACTATTATTTTTGTACCAACAAGTATTCAAGTAATAAAATCATATGCAAATTTGTTGTACAGATTTATATCAGTGAGTTTGCACACCAAAGTACTTTTAATGTGATTAATTTTGTAATAATTGACAATACTATATTATATGAGAAATAAAGTCAAAATATGTTTATTAAGACTTTCCCGAATCAAAATATGCCTTATAACATTGAACAGAGGGAGTGCTTTCTTGTGTCTAGTTTTCTCTATGTCTAGTTGTGGTTATGTTGATTTGGTTTCTTTCTTGAAGGTATCGCATACAGAGCGATCGGAAAGTCCCTATCTGCAGTGTACATCCAATGGAACAAGCAACAATTCAGTGCCTCGGTTGTCTCAAGTCAAAAATACCTGTTGCTAAGAGCTACCACTGTTCAGCTAAATGCTTCTCCGATGCATGGCAGCACCACAAAGTTTTGCATGAACGAGCTAGCAGTGCTCTGAATGAAAATGGGACTGAAGAAGAGGAGTTATTTGGCAGATTTGGCAGTGGTGGTTCTGGGGTTCTAAGTACTGCTGGATCTGGTAATTTGTCAAATTTTGGACAAAGCCCTGGTGTTAACAATGGGCCTGTGCCTTTGTATCCCTCGGGCACTGATAAAAATTCTGGAGAAACTTGGTATGAAGTTGGGCGCTCGCGAACATATACGCCAACTGCTGATGATATTGGGCATGCACTAAAATTTGAGTGTGTAGCTGTGGATTCAGAAAAAGGTCTCCAATTGGACCTCCGACCTCAATTATGACATCACGTGTAATCCCAGCACCGACTCCTACCCCTCGCCGCCTTATCCAAGTGAATGGGGATGTTTTAGGTCACTTGGATTTAGACAGCCAAACTTCGTCCTTGGGGACATTCTCTGTATTATCTTACAATATTCTTGCTGATGCATATGCTACAAGTGATGCATATAGCTACTGCCCAACGTGGGCACTTTCCTGGACATACAGAAGACAAAATTTGTTGCGTGAAATTATTGGATATCATGCTGATATCATCTGTCTTCAGGAGGTATCATATTCGAATCTAACCTATCCAATTTATTTTGTTGGCAACCATTTTTTTATTTTCTTGATGGATATGTTTTACTGTGATGTATAGCCGTTGCACTATATTACTTTTCTGCTTTAAGTTTGGTTTGGTTACGACATGGTATTTGCCAGCTATTTCGGCTAGCAACAATATTCTATGCTTGTACATTACCAAGAGGCTTCTGAATCAGGCTTGCATTTATTTTTATGCTGTTTGCAATATTGGTTTCTTAGTTCTCTTCATGTAGTACAATACAAAGAAAGGCTAAACCTAACACATACTCACTCCTTTCCAAATAAGCCGTTTTAGCTTTATCATAAGTCAGACTTGTCTAAATTTAGAAAAAAAATATATTAGCGTCTACAATATTCAATTAAATGCACTATCAAACCATATTTAATGGTGTTTCTATCTAATCAATTTAGTCTGTTGTTGTAGTTGTTTGTGGCCTACCCCAACTTGCTTGGGATAAAAGGCTCTGTTGTTGTTGTTGTTGTAGTTGTTTGTGCATTTTTCTATAACCTTTTCTGCACTAGAGAAGTTTGACTTAGGACAAAGCTAAAATGGCTTACATTTGGAACAGAGGAGTAATTGGTGGAATCTTTTGTTAAGCCAAATTCAGTAGTGTCTATGTTCATGTTCATCAAAACAAAATCTAAATCCTCCTTTTTTAGGTACAACTAAACCACTTTGAAGATTTTTTTTCACCTGAGCTTGACAAACATGGATATCAGGCACTTTACAAGAAAAGGACAACAGAGGTAACTTTGAGTTGCTTTTACTTGGTAATTTGATTCGATACTTTTTACTTCCCTATTTGATAATGCTCCTTCGCTTTCACAGGTGTATTCTGGAAATCCTATGGCCATTGATGGCTGTGCTACTTTTTTCCGCAGAGACAAGTTTTCACATGTTAAAAAAATACGAGGTATGAGCACTTCTGAGTTCGTAGTTATTATTGGCTGGTTTGTATCTATCTAATTCTGGCACTTGCTTGTGTAGGTTGAGTTCAATAAGGCTGCACAGTCTTTAACAGATGCGATTATTCCTACTGCTCAGAAAAGAGTAGCTTTAAGTCGATTGATTAAAGTAAGAAAAACAATGAAAATTATATTATATATGTCCCGTCATTAGTTCTATTTATGAATTTAATAATATCCCTTTTTTCATTTCCTTTGAAGGACAACATTGCACTAATTGCAGTTTTAGAAGCTAAATTTGGTAATCATGGAGCTGAAAATCCTGGTAAAAGACAGCTCCTTTGTGTGGTACGTGAATACAATTTTCATTCTTTTGGTGTGTACAAAGAGCGTGTAAGATATGTTACATCATGCTTATGTTGAAACTTGACGTTTTTACCATTTTTCTCTAGGTTTTAAAGCCTGCTTCTATCATATATTGATCTTTTTCTTCACCATTTATGCCTTTCCCTCACTCTTATTGGCACACAGAATTTTGTTGTCACAAGACTCTAGCCTCATTGTTTTTTTAACGATTTCAATTTGCAGGCAAATACACATATAAATGTCCATCAAGACCTAAAAGATGTGAAGCTATGGGAGGTCCGTATGACCATGTTCGCAAGTGGTCTCTGTTATCTGAGTTTTCCAGGATAACAATAACTATGTGTTTTACAGGTTCACACCCTCCTAAAAGGGCTGGAAAAGATAGCTGTCAGTGCAGACATTCCTATGTTGGTCTGTGGGGATTTCAACTCAACCCCTGGGAGGTGTGTCTACATTTGAAAATCGTGGCAATATTTATCAGGTTTTTTTTTTCCTTGAATTATGAATTCTAATCACACAATTGTACATTTCAGTTCTCCACATGGGCTTCTTGCAGTGGGCAAAGTTGATCAGCATCATCCAGATCTGGCAATAGACCCCCTTGGAATTTTGCGCCCTCCAAGCAAGCTGAATCATCAGCTTCCTCTGGTCAGTAAATCTGCCAGGGTTTTGATACCATTTTTGCTGTGGTGATGCTCTGACCAATGGTGTTTCTTGTACATAGGTCAGTGCGTACTCTGCATTTGCAAGAATGGTAGGTGTTGGCTATGATTTGGAGCACCAGCGGAGAAGGATGGACCCTTCAACAAATGAACCGCTCTTCACAAATTGCACAAGAGATTTTACTGGAACTGTTGATTACATATTTTACACAGGTTGGTGCATGGAGCCTCACTCACTGCATGTGTAGCCTGTTGTTCTGTGTTTGCAGTTTTTATATCTCCATTGCTCTCGAATAAGATTATGAGCAGTGATTGTGCTTATACTTTTGATGATGGCCATGTTTGTTCTCTTTCAGCGGACTCGTTGACAGTGGATTCATTATTGGAACTTTTGGATGAGGAAAGCTTAAGAAAAGACACGGCTCTTCCATCCCCTGAATGGTCATCAGATCACATAGCGCTCCTAGCCGAGTTCAGGTGCAAGCCGAGAATCAGACGGTGATGCATTAGGTATGTTATGAGGAAATCAGTGCTGTCATATTATTTCTTATTGAACTGTGTGTTTTTGTTGACATGAATGGCATTGGAGTTTACAAGAATTGTTTGTCTGGGATCCCCCCCTCATTGCTCCTAATGTGGGGTGTTTAATCAAGAGAAATGTACACATGTTTGCATACATTTATGTGACTGGCGCTTGCTATATTCTTTTGCTGCAGCAGAAATCATTTTATTGTCGACAGAAGACACTATTTGTGTTGGAGTTCATCATATGTTGTCCTTTTGGGTCATGCTTTTGCTTGGGGAAAACATAATGCTGCAAATCACTCCAAATTTCTGTCATGTGCTTAGAGTGCTTCATATACAACACTCACCAGTCACCATACAACTCACGAGAACTGTGTTTAAGTCCTTTGATTATACTATCCGCAATCTGGGTAATCTAAGGCACATTCAGATTGTGTGGTTGTTTGCGGTGACAAATTAACACTGAAACCATCACATTTTCCAAATCTCTCCAGGTCTTGTAGAAAAGGTTATTGTCATCATCCTTGGTGGTGGAACACTCTTCCATGTCGGAACTTGAGGCAGGGCAGGGACGCGGGCTCTCGGGGAAGCAAGCAGCCTTAGGAAGCAGCAGCCTCATGAAGTGGAAGAGGCTTGTAACATTTGATTTTACCCTCTTACATTTGAGCTCATGATATTTAAGCTGCCCCTGTGTACCATTACTTTCTATAGAAGAAAATACTTGAGGGAAATATTTAAAGGGTTGTAAGCCCCTTTTTCTTTCACTCTGGTCGCATTCGATTTACCCTGTTGGCGTGTATCCATGTCTTATTAGCCGTTCGAACAGTATTTTTCTCTCATAGCAAATCAGCCGGTTTATATATGACCAGCCGAACAGCCCGGTAGGAGCCCTCAGCTTCTATAAAATTTGTACTAATGTACATGCCTGTTCCAGTTTTCCTGGTTTCTTGTGCTGCCGTGCTGGCACTGGCCACAAGATGTGTGGTGCTTTTTTTTTTTTTTTTTTTTTTTTTGTTATTGCATGCTTGAATGGAATCTGGCCGTATGGTTGTTGGCTCCGTGACCGGTGCCACCTTGTTAACAGTTGGTCGGAACCTGTACTCTGCCTAAGAGCCGATGCACGAGCGTACTCCATTCCAGTACACAGGTACAGCTCGGTTTCAAGATGGCAATGGGTAAGCCCCCATCGGGTATGGACTCTCTAGACCCATCCCCGTGACAACAATATGACACCACGGGTATCCCCATATACGGTCACGGGTGGGGGAATTTCCCCAGACCCATACCCGGCCGGGTAAATTAGTCCCGGCGGGTCACCCATACCCGCCAAACATCAGCAATTCACAAGCACCAGTCACATAGTAGCAATTCACAAGCATCAGTCACATAGCCACCTCACCATACCTGACAAATAATAACATAATAATTTCTACTGCAACCACTAGTCACATAGCACCATAATAGTTCATGATCCATACACATTACGTAGTAGAGAATAGTACTTTGCTAGCACCTAGCAGTAGTCGCTAGCACTTAAGAGTTTAGCCAGGTATTTTTCACCCATGGGTAAACGGTATGGGGGACTACTAGAACGCCCCGTACACCAGCGTACCCAATGGGTGAAGGGTTTGCTCCGTTTATGGACCCATGGGTACTAGTTTTACTCCAGGTTGGTACCCTAATGGAGTAAATACCCATCGGGTCGCGGGTCGTGGGTCCCCATTGCCATTTTGAGCTCGGTTCCTTGTTTTCTTCGACCAAACTGGCACCAAACATGTTGGCGATTAACGCAAGGTTCATACTCTGTATGTGGGGCGTGCTGCTAACCTCTAAACGGCACGACAAATCAGAAGACGGCATGCAGAGGAAGCTTCTGTCCGGTCAGTGCTGCCAGGCACGTCAAAAGTCAAACCTGTGGCGCGTCAGAAAATTTCCAGAGGTTTGACCCCGTACATGTCTCTAGGTGCCACTGACACTGACGCCACGGGACCCAGCTTGCCATCAGGTCCAGGGACCATGGCAACGTAAACCGTCGGCGCCGGCGCCTCTTCGTTGCTGAAGTACACGGGCAAATTTTGCTATTTTTTTCTTTGCAGGGGTTCTTTTGAAAACGTGTTCGATTTCAACTAGTAGTACTCTAGTTGGGAGAAAATTCTAAAAGGAAAAAAAACCCGGTGTCGAGAATGGCAAAATCATGGCGATGCACCTTTGCCTTTGCTCGCACGGCCGTTCCACTTCTCAGCTTCAGGGAAACTTAGAGCGTTTCCACTGATTGATCCTCTTTCTCCAAAACTAGCAATAAAAGAGATTAAAGAAAAAAACATGCTCCAGCAAACTCTAAATTTTTTCTCAACCTCTTAAAATCTTGTTCGCACACGAACACGTCACGTGTGCCCCCGGCGACGAGCGCGATGCGCAAGACGGGGGAGTCTCGTCGGGAGCGCGATACGCAAGACACGCCGGCGAGAGCTCTTGGAACCCGACACCCCACGCTCCCGGGAGGGACCCCGTCAGGGAGAACGGCGGCGATGGGCTGCCCTAGGTCGGCCTGACCGCCCCTAGGACCTTGTGCTCGCTGTCGACGATGAAGTAGACGGCAACGAAGAACAAGAAGCAAAACTAGAGCTAAGAGAAAATAGTAGATGCAAAATAATGTAGTAGATTGATATGTCGATTGTGTGTTGTCAATCGGCCGTCACCCTTTATATTTATAGGGCGGCTGGTCTTTCCATGTATAAAACTTCTAAGTGCACAAACAGAGTCGGAGCCGTCAAATCCTTCTTTTCCATGATCAACCAACTACGAGAACACCTTCCGTATCCAAATATGCATGCATACGTGTACTAGAAATCCTAATCGGACTCCCAGCATCTTTACTTTAATCACCGCATAAATACTAATCCTCCGGCCAGCTTGATCTCCTGGACTGCTAGCAGCATGACTCCGATTCCACCAAGACAGGAAAATTATTTCCTTCTTTGCTGATCGTGGCCAATTAAATTTCCTTCTTTTCATCAAGCATGTACGTGATGCACCAGGACTCTAATGCCGCCTCCGATTCCTTCCTTGGTCATGTGTGCATGTGATTTGTCCGGCGGCACACGATAATCCAGTTGGATCCCATGTTGTACACAGTATTGCAGTGCATGTTCCTGGATGATAGTATAAGAAATTCTCAATACTTCTATAATGCACAGACCAAAGCTCAAAACCCAGACAGAGTTTGCCTAAGCCTCTGGACAACATCGCCCCAAACATGTCTGAGTTAACAGCTGCTTCATGTACCTATCCAAATAAATTTCTTGACAAAATTGTTAAACACAAATATGTACTTGATGTTAAATTTGACCATCAACACATGCCCCCCTGTTTTTTGGTAAAGTTGTATACCAAAAAATATAATTCTTTCTTAATGCCTGGATTAAGGATGATGTCAACACATCC
>JADLZL010007744.1:0-28065 GCA_015844335.1 Chrysopogon serrulatus | reverse complement strand
TGTATGAGAACAGGGTCTTTTTTTTTTCTCGAATACGCAAAAAGATTTTTGTATCTTTTGTATTAAGAAGAAGAGTTTAAACAACCATACGACGCACTCGAAGGAAGCCAAAGGAGGTCAACAACACAGCCGTAGCTGGACCATCCTAACTAAAGACCTCTTGTTTCGATATTACATAAAAGGGACAACCAACAACGACGCGCGACACGACCTAGGAGGTGGCCTTTGCGCTTTCGCGCGCCGACTGGACGCCTCCCTTCCAACGGCCGGGAAGAGCGCCTCCGGCTGGCGTTGGACGCCGTCATGGTGCCGCCGTAGAGCATGTTGTAGGCCTCCAGCTCCGACGCGGACGGCGCAGATGGGCCCTGGGTGTAGCCCATGCGCTGCATGACGAGTATCTCACCTCGCTTAGAAGCCGGCACTCGAGAAAGGGGCTGAGCTGCCAACCGCCTGCTCCGCCATGGTAGCACTGGCTTGGGAGTGGGCTGCTTGGGGGGCTCGGGCTGATCAATGGGAGGGTCCGCCTTCCGTGACACCTCGTTGATGAAGCGGTCGAGCCGGTGTTGGGCGGAGTCGTCGTTGCCCCCACCCCACCGGCGGCGAGCCGGGTCCGTCGGGCAAAGCGGCGAGAGGGCGATTGGCCCAAGCCCGTGGGTGGCGCAGCTCGAGCGTGCCTCCGGGCGAAAGTGCAAAGGCCACCGGATGGGTCGCGAGGGTGTCCGCGCGCTCACTGGGCTACCCCCCGCCCGACCACATCCACCAGAAGTGGGGTAGCCACCGGCGGGTGCTCTAGTTGTGGAGTGTCCACCACCGACTCGCCATCCCGAGGTCGGGGGCCAAGCGAAGGTGGGTGGGACGCCCATCCCATGCTAGACGCCGGTGCTCCCGCTTGGGCGCATGTCGGGCGAGACGCCCACCCGAGGAGGCGTGAGCTGTGGTAGCTCCCGCCGGCGGCCGGGCGAGGGAGCAGCCGCCGCCGGAGACGGCCCGCACTCCCGGGAGGCGGCTCAACAGAGCGGCTCACGACGAAGCGCAGGGGCAGCTCCTCCAAAGATTGGATCGAAAAAGATGACCGATGCGGGAGGACCTCGCCCACGCACATCGCCTCGCGCAAGCGGGTCGGGCTCGTGGAGGCACACCGCAGCGCCACCGTGGTGAAGCCCGGCATCGCTTGATGCCCCGCCGGCCGCCCATGGTCAAGCTGGCGACACATGTTGTTGCCGCGATGCCGTCCCCCTTCCGGCCGGGCGCCGACGCCGGTGCGCTCTCGCCGCCCGCGCCTAATCTGCACGAAGCCGCACTGTGCACATCCGCAATTACACCTGGGCCCCGCACCGCCGCGACACGGCGTGCCGCCTGGTAGGCTCCCCGGCGGCGTGAACCGGCCATCTAGGGCACCGAGTGTGCCGGAGCCGGAAGAAGGCACCTTCCGCCGCTGCACACAGTCCCGTGCGAGGTGTCGGAACCCCTTGCAGCGGAGGCAACGTGGAGGCAGCTTGCGTGGTGGCCACCCCAGGCGCGGTGGAGAGAGACAGCTTGAAGCACTTCCCCGAAGATCCGCAGGTAGCGGTTGGGGGGGTCAGCTGCTGGCCGGGTCCCGGACAGGTGGGGCGTGCCCACCGCACCACCAACCGACCTCCAGCGACAAGACCCACGCCAGCCGTCGCCGGTCCGAAAGATGCGCGCTGGGTGAAGCGGAGCCTCTGGCCTCATGACGGCGCCGCGAAGCGGGATGCGACCCTCCACGGGCCGGGCAGGCCGTGGCGCTAGCTCGAGGCGCAGCCGCCGCCGGGCGAAGTCCCGCGTTGCACCGCCTGCGGCAATGCCGCCGCCCTGCGAGCACTGCTGCACGCACCTCCGGCGACGATGGGAAGTCCAGCCTGGGGTCGCTCGCCCCACTCGGCAGCGGCGCTGACGCGAGAGCCTCCGACGGTGAGGCGCGACACGACATGCTCCAGCAGGGGCGACGACCGAACCAGTGGCCCCAGGCGGACTGCGTCGAGGTAGGAGGTTGGGGAGCTCACCGGCGACCTTCCCGCATCAGAGCCATCGTCCGCCCAACGACGGGCCTTGGAACGCCCCATCGAGCCGACCCCAGGGTGGAAGGGGGCCTTGATCTCATCTCATCATATAATCTCAGACCCCCCATTTCGTTTGAAATATTCATCCTTCTCCTTCCTATGCTTCCTTTGTTGTAATTTCATAACCAATAAGCATGTCAAAGATATCACTAGAACCGCAGAAACACTGAGACCTGCACAATGGTTACTCTGTATGATTGAGTGCCTCAAAAACATGAAAAAGAATACCTTAGATAGATTTAAAATCTGCTCTCAATTATTATCCTTACCTAGAACTACCTGTTCAGCTTTGCTAAGCACAGGTCGGCATCCAGAATTTGTACCATCTGATCTTGTTCCTATCCTGCACTTGCATATATAGCCTCCTGGTGTATTGCGGCAGCGCCCATTTTCACATGGATATAGTTTTTCGTACCTAACGTCCTGCTTACGCAGCTCGCACTCATCTATATCTGGATGAAGTTAGAATTTGGAAACATATCAGTATGGATTTAGGAAAAAGTATTTCAGTGTATGAAGTTTCCTTAAGATATATTTTGGAATAAGTTTTGATATCTTGAACTAGTAATTTTTTGAGCTGTGCTGGTTAGAATTTTTCTTGCAGTTTTTGACCTTGATTTCTAAATTCTAGTTTACAGCATGGTCATTTGAATTAATACTTACCTTGGCAACCTTCGAAAAGATAAGGATTGCCCTCATAACCTATAGAGCAGTTGCACAAGTATCCTGGACCATTGCTTGCATTCACACAGTAGCTGTTTGAACTGACACAAGCATAGTCTTGTGGTGTTTTTGCCCCATCCTTGGGACAGGAACTGTTTCTAATGGCCCAGTCATTGACGACAGGGACACCTCTAGGAGCTCTGTCATTGATAAACCCACGGTCGCCGACAAGGTCCTGGCTCCTGAAGCTGTACCACCCAGCCTCGGCAAGCGTGGCATAGAAGCATGGGTTGAATTCCCACACATTGCTCGCCTTCATTAAGATTACTGCTGTGAATTCTGTGAGGTTAGGGGAGATGGCGGCGGTCTGGCAGCATCCTTCCCCGGTGCACGGCGCCCCGTCAGACGTGCTGTTGATGCCTTGGCAGTAGGAGTAGCAGCCAGCCAGATGCAGCTCATCGGAGTTGCGGTCCGTGAGGCCGCCGATGACCCCGAGGGTGTTGCAGCCAATGACCGTGAAATGGTTGCGGGTGGTGGAGGCGATGAATGGCGTGCCATCCAGCCTGAGCACGGTGGTGTAGTTGTGCTGTGTGGTGTTTGACGTGAAGCAGCTGTAGCTGACATCGCCGTAAACGCGGACCTCGCCATGCTCCAAGGAGATGTCAATGACCTCTACGGCTGCTGCGCCGCCAGCTGCGGAAGAGGCAACAGCAGGCAACATAGGTCTTGGTGGTTGGAAGCTGCTGTTGCATATCAGAGCAAAGTGGGAGTTCAGGTTGGTTGCAGCACAGCTTGCGCCGATGCCGAAGGGGTAAGGAATGGATACATTGCCACACTTGCTGGGGCACCCTGGCAATGATATGCTGCCATGCTCGGAAGGGGTGGTGGTGGCTGCTGATGACACCATTGTCACCTGCAGGAAGCTGATGAACAGCAGGATGATGATTAATGCTTCTTGCATGGCCAGCCAGCCGCTTGCAGCGTTGTCCCGTGTTGCATTTCTATGATGAGGGCTGTGGTTATATACGAGCAATAGCGGAGAAAAGGCATGGCTAGGGACAATTTCACCTTGCTGGTTGGCGGAGAAGCGCTGGTCCGGCCGAGGAAGCTGCAGCGCTGTTCGTCGAGGTCGGCCCCAATCCTAACCGGATGGATGGATGGTAAAATACAAAGAAGGAGAGCCAAGGGAGAGCCGGAGAGGACGGGTCGGGCGAGGCAGGCATGACGCTGGCCGGCGCAATCCGTGACAACACAGCGCGCAATCCGCTGGGACGACGAAGACGCGACGCAGCGCAAGCATGACGAAGCAAAAGTCAGGGGCAACGGTCTTGTCGAGGGTGTCCAGAACGGCAACCGGAAGGAACACCGCAACAGGAACCAGACAGCGTCCCGGCAAAATACGAGGCTCAGTGTCACAGGTCCAACGTGGGCAGTGGCCGACACCGCAATAAATGGGCATGTCGAGTCGGTCCAGACCCAAGAAGTGGGCGTCGCCCGGCTCGACGCGTCAAGGAGGGGGCAGCGGCTACCCTAGCCGCCGCCGGCGCTTGCTGCCACGCGCCAGATGGTGTGAGGCCCGCGTGGCCGCTTTCGCCATCGCTGCCGTCGTTCGCCGCAAGTTACCTTAATTATTATTATTGTTTAAGAAAGGAGAATCCATCTATTATAAGGATCTTCCGAGATTGCTTAAGGATTAAGTTAAAGGTTGTTTAGAGGTCAAGTTAAAGGTTGTTTAGAGGCTAAGTCTACTCGAGACTATAAATACGAGGAGTTTGTATCTTGATCGGTTTAAGAAAGTAATTGGGTGAAAACTCTCTTATTCCAGCTCTCTAGCTCTCGGGCTTTCTCCCTCCTCTCTCTCTGCGCCGCCGCCCCGCCGCACGCCGCCCCCCTAGGGCGCGCCCCCTCCCTCCCTCTCGCCTTTCTCTTCGATCTACTAGCTCCAATCTACCCTCCCGCTGCGTGTGTTACACTCAGTTCAAAACAATAAGTGAAGGCTTAATATCTATCGCTTCATAAAATTTTGAATTTTTGATCGTGGCTTAATTTTCTTGTGGAATAAAATCATGAAGAAAAATCAACTCCACATAAAGGTCATGGGCATCAATATCAGATCGTTCATCTCATTTAAGTGCAGCCCCAAAGATGACGACAATAAAGACTTCAGGCTCTTATCCAGCGCCTCCGTCCATCTCTCGATCTGGGTTTGGGATTGCGACTAGGTCTCCAAATGATTAACAACGGCGAGGGCGAGGAACATGAAGTCCAAGCGAAGAAGGGTTTCGCGAATTAGAATTGAAATCGCCTAATATTTTCTCTCGGAAGAAATTAATAGGATCTTGGAGTGCCCTCCAAAGAGGGGCCATGTTTATGGGACAAAGAAGACAACTGTGACTGATTTACTAGTTAAAACAAAGCCCAGACTTATTCAAACGGCTATGATTAAATGAGATGTGAAGAATAGATGACTATGATACAATATTATCCTTTGATGGGTGGGATATCATATATATCCCTGAATTCAAACAAGCCCTCCTTGAGATACTATGACAGGTGGGCCGATTCGGCAAAGGCTATGAGAGAGTAGGGATTCAGCGCGTTCGGCAAATACGTGCGTGGTCGGCTAATCTTGAGCTATTCGGCAAACATATGTGCGGCTGACTCCGGTGGTTCGGCAAGCGGTAACGCGTTCGGTTATCTTCAAAATGCAAAGGACTCGTTCGGGAAGCAAGGTGGCCGACTTTGAAGGAAGGAAACATGACAATTCCGAGAAAAATAAAGATGATGGCTTTACGCTTACCTAAAAATCTTTGTAATCGTATCTGTTTAGGACTTATATTTGTCCAGGGTATAAATATAAACCCTCGACCATTGTAAAGATTATTCACAATCAAATCAATACAACCGCCCCGTGCCACGTTTTCGAGTCCTTTTGTCGTGTCGCCGAAGTTCTTCGAGAGGAGCCATCGATCCGTCGACCTCCGTAAGTTCCGCAACCTTGCTATCATGTCTAGTATCATGCGGTGGATTTAGATCTTGATGCAAGTAGTCTTGTTCGTCCTCGATGGGATGGCCGTGCGGGCGTCTACTTGATGATCAAGAAGTCTTTGCTTATGCTTTGTCTATCTCGACTAGATGGCCGTGGCGGCAGCGCCCGCTTGATAGCTTAGCGGGGCAAGATAGTTATCGGTTCTTGGTTAGATCGTGAGTCGTGCGGCGGACTAGGATTTGGCTCAAGGATTAGTTATCGGCTCTATTAGATTTGGCAAGATCTATTAGATTCATTAAGTTATCACGTGTTGCATGTCTTTAATGTTTTAATTATTTGTAACACTCTTTTTGCCCAATCTAGACTTGGTCGGTTTCGGCTTCTTATTTTATAGATCTATTTGCTCTCTAATGTTCTTTACTCTTATATTATCATGATAAATAGATCGTATGCTTACGTAGCGAATTAGATCAATCTAGATTGTTACATGTTGCGGTTCTTGCACGTTAGAAACATTTAGACTTCGATAGGATCGGGTATCGTCTGGCGATGCAGGTCTTTGATTAGTTTATTCGTGATAACTTGTATGTTCCTTCTTCATGGACCCCGAGTCGGCCGTATTGCCGAGCTTGGTTATGCTTCAATTCATGGTTAACTTTCACATGTTCAAACATGTCTTCTTATGCATGCATGTTCGGTAATCAATACACTACGTGTTTCACCTTCATATTAGCCGAATGAATCGTATGCATGATTGGCGCATGACTTCTATAGCCGTATGTCGTAAATAAGTGGCTTCGGGGGCCGTATATACGGAACTGCCCGGTCTCATCCGACACGTTCGATTTTGTATTTAACAATTTCTTTGTCCCTTGTCGGTTTTCAGTGTCAAACCGACCGGCACGCCTTCCGATCTCCAAACCATGCGACTGTCCGATTGAAGTCACGCTTTTTTCTTCTTGCTATGTGCTTGGCGCAGGTGCATTTTGTGCCAACACACTTTTTGGCACGCCTCGGTGGGACCATCTCCTCGATTCAAGATGTCGGACGTCAATAACAATCATGTTCGACGTGACGCCGGATGAATTGCCGACCCATTGAGAGCTACAATTGGAGCAAGCATGCGAGCAATACAAGCATAAATGCTTATTGTCTTTCTCAAGAACAAGAGCAACAAGGTTTTTCGAAGCGCCATTACCAAGGGTTCTTCTTGCACATCAAACTGATTGCTCAAGAAGAAGAAGCTCAAAAGGTATCGATTTGGTCCATAAAGCCTTGGCGTATACCATCGGGAACCACAACACGGCCTTTCTGAATACTTTCCGAGTAATCATGGCTAATACTTTCGCCAACAGTCGATAAGTATTTTGAAGATGGTGTAGGACCAATTGTGGACCAGTCCTTTTCGATATTCCAAAATATCGAGAGAAGCAAGTGAAGATGCGGGAACATCTGGAGTTAACAAAGATGAAGCAGAAAATCATGAAAAACAACCACCTCCTACTTATGGCCAAGTGACATTTGGCACTACTGAAAGAGTACCGCAATCTGCCTACAAGATATCTCCAGCATCAAACAGGCTACAAAGGAACATGTATGGAGATGGATATCATGAGTTCACTGATTATACTGCTCTAGATGCTCTACCGAATCCGGGATATAGAAGTGCAACAGGGGATACCATCCGGAGGGCGTGCACGTGGAACTCCGAAGACGCATTTGACATAATCATGCGAGAGGATGGCTGATATGATGCAACATCGCCTCGGCCTAAAGCCAAAAAATCAATCCTATTCGTACAAGTCCGCATACCCGTAATGGTATAACAGGGTTGCACTACCAAAAAGGGTGAAGCCACCAACGGACTTAACCAAATTTTTCTCGGGTCGATGATACAAGTACCACAGAGCATATTAGCCGATACCGACATACGGCTTGGGGAGGCGCCCACGCACGGCTTGAGGATTCGGTATTTTCCATTGTCTCTCACAGCCCAAATTTTCACCGGTTTTACTTCTCTACCAAATGATTCTATTGGTACTTGGGCGTAACTTGAACAGAAGTTTCATGCTTATTTCTTCACCGACTACTCTTGAAAAGAAGCCGGTGGATCTTACCAATTTAAGGCGTAAAGCTAATGAGACACCACAAGAATATCTTCGCAGTTCGGAGAAACTAAGAGTCTTTGCTTCTCGCTGAATTTACCACGATCGCTTGCCCGGAATAGCAATAGCGAGGGATGCCGCCGAATGTCGTGGAGAAGTCGTTCGGCATGGAATTTGATGATCTCGGTCAACTCGCCGTAGATTAGCCGTCATGAGTAATCGTGCTCGGGGTTTCGTAAGGGATAACCGCTATCGGAAGGGTAATGTTGCTAGTGAGATGTATCGAGTTTCTGGAAGAAGCAACCGAGTACGAGGATGAAGATGAAATAGTCTGCAGACCGAGTTGACTTGGGACAAAGAGCCTACCCAAGTATGTCGTACGGTGGCTGAAAACAAATGTAAGGGGACTTATGATTTTGATGTGTCCAAGTCGATAAACTTTTTGATCTGTTGGTGAGGAAGGACGCATCAAGCTACCGAGGGGCATCCCATGCTACGCCTCGAAGGGGTGAGAGATAAGAGATATTGTGGTTATCATAACACTAATTCTCACTCCATCAATGATTGCCGAGTGTTCGAGTTCGGATTCGAAGGCAATTCAGAGGGACATCTGAAATTTGATGGCAAGATGAAGATTGATGGCAAACCTTTCCCTCGTAACATGATTTCTTTCTCTGTCGGAATGGTCTCTGCAGATGACCCTAAAGGCAAGGGAAAGATGAAAGTGTTGACATCGAAAAGAGCTCGAAAAAAAATGTAATCAGACCCCAACCGATGACATCGCTGAAGAATTGAAAGAGAAAGTTCGGTTTAAAAATAGCCGAACCGAAAGAGGTGAAACGCCCGTGCTAAGGGTGACATCACGAATCTTGCTGAATAAATGGCGTAGGGCAAAGAAGAGCAAGAATATTATGAAGAACAAAAGTTCTTAGAAGAACGGTGGAGATATGAAGAAGAGATGTACCACCGAGAACAAGAAGAACACATGAGGGAACTAGAACAGTCTCATTGGGGTTGTTCATTCTTTAAGCATTATTGGAATGAAGGCTTGAAGTCGCCTCGCTAGAAATAATTGCCCGTAATGCAAAGATCGCATATATGGCTACAGGCAATCTCGAGTCAACCGTCGACCAAGACATGAAAGACTTGGAGCTCAATTTCCCGAGGACGATCGGCGTATAAAATTAAAATGACTTTGATCATCGAGGAAGAGATTCGCAGATCAGCATTGGGTTCATCCCGAAGAGCACGAAGAGGAAGGAAATACTCATGGATATAGATGGCGTAAAGGGCAATGGTGCCCTCCGGGTTGAGGAAAAGTCGGAAGAGAAGAGTGCAGCGGTTGAGAAATAAAGAGCCGGAGCAGGCCGCCGCAGAAGAGAAGAAGGAATGGCGCCCAAAGAAGAAATCCGATGAGAAGGGTCCTTCGGGTGATGCATGCATGGCTTTCTTCCTCCCATCGAATTCATAGCTCCCGACAATCAAGAAGTACAGGAGGAGATTTACTCGATTTCGATGAAAATGAGTTTCGTGGATCTAATGGCTCGGCTTATACTAACACGACAAGCAACTTTTGACAAGCCGGCCAAACATCGTCACTTGAAACCACTTTACGTGAAAGGATACGCCAATGGGAAGCCTCCGACCAAGATGTTTGTTGATGGAGGAGCTGCTATCAATATAATGCCATATTCCACATTTAGAAAGCTCGGGATGACGGATGAAGATTTGCTTAAAACCGACATGATCCTTAGAGACTTTGTTTGGCAATCCTTCCGACACTCGAGGAGCCGTGCATGTTGAGTTGATGATTGGGTCTAAAACCCCGATCACTACGTTCTTCGTCATTGACGGCAAGGGGCATACGCTTTGCTTCTTGGGAGAGACCGGATTCATACTAATTGCTTTATTCCTTCAACCATGCACCAAATCCTTATTCAATGGATAGGGGATGACGTGGAGATCATACATGCCGATGATTCGGTAAGTGTGGTCGCTTCGAGCCAGCTTACTGGGAATATGATGGTGTTGATTGTTTCTCCGCAAAGTATGGAAAGAAGGTCCCGTTAATGTATTCAACAAGGATCAACAACGATCCAAGCAAATCGGCTCGAACAAAGCAATTTTTGATGGGTAACCCAATCGATGGCAACAAAGGAAAGTTGGGACACGGTTTTATGTCGGCCGACAAGTTAGAAGAGATAAATGTTGGTGATGATTCCAAATCAAGGCCGATGTACATTAGTGCAAATTTGAGTCCGAATATAGAGAGCAATTAGTAAATCTTCCAAAGGAGTTTAAAGATTGCTTTGCTTGGGATTATACAGAGATGCCTGGACTAGATCGTTCTATTGTTGAGCATCGATTACCTATTAAATCGGGGTATCGACCCTACAAACAACCTCCAAGGAAAATTTATAAAGAGGAAGTATTGGCCGATGTGAAGAAAGAGATTGAAAGGTTATTGGAAGCAAATTTTATTCGACCATGCAGTACGCAGATTGATTTCAAATATAGTCCCCAAGCACAAGAAAAATGGGAAGATGAGAGTTTGTATAGACTTCGAGATCTTAACAAGGCCACTCCAATGGATGGGTATCCAATGCCAATTGCCGATTTGTTGGTAGACGCAAAGCAAATTATATGAAGTCATTAGCTTTATGGATGGTAATGTCGGGCTATAATCGATCTTCATGGCAATAGAAGATATTTCAAAAACGGCTTTTAGATGCCCCGCCACATTGGCTTATTTGAGTGGATTGTAATGACGTTTGATTGAAAAATGCCGGTGCAACTTATCAAAGAGCCATGAATTACATATTTCATGAGTTGATCGGCAAGGTTGTGGAAATTTATATTGATGACGTAGTAGTCAAATCTAAAGACTACGGAAGACACTTAGCCGATCCGAGGAGAACTTTGGAATGCACTAGAAAACACGGTTTGAAGATGAATCCAAACAAATGTGCTTTCGGAGTATCACCGAGAGTTCTTGGGATTCCTTATTCATAAAGGAGGAATTGAAGTTGGAAAAAAGAGCATGGAGGCAATAGATAAAGTTGTCCCCCCGACCAATCTCACGTAATTACAGTCCCCTCGCCTCGGCAAGATCAATTTCGTAAGAAGGTTCATTTCAATTTATCGAGAGAAATCTTGCCCTTTTCTCCATTATTAAAGCTCAAAAGGAATCAATAATTTGTATGGGGTGACGTGCAGCAAAAGGCTTTTGATGAAATTAAAGAATACATGAAGGCACCACCAGTTTTGGTACCTCCACAACTTAGTAAGCCTTTCAAGTTATGCGTGGCGGCCGATACCCTAACGATAGGATCGGCCCTCATGCAAGAGTATGAAGGGAAGGAGCGAGTTATAGCTTATCTTAGCCGAAAAGTTGTTAGACCCGAGACAAGATATTCGGCTATGGAAAAACTATGCTTGTGTGTGTATTACTCATGTACCAAGCTTCGCATTATTTGTTAA
Source organism: Chrysopogon serrulatus (assembly GCA_015844335.1). Classification (NCBI taxonomy): domain Eukaryota; kingdom Viridiplantae; phylum Streptophyta; class Magnoliopsida; order Poales; family Poaceae; genus Chrysopogon; species Chrysopogon serrulatus. The sequence goes on along the minus strand of JADLZL010007744.1, from coordinate 16,747 downwards.
AAGCCGAATGCGTGATTATTTCAAGTCATGATGTAATCAAACATATGTTGTCAATGCCAATTTTAAATGGAAGAATTGGCAAGTGGATTTTAGCTTTATCGAATTTGATTTAAAATATGAATCGGCAAAGGCAAAGTGAAGGGTCAAATTATTGCTGATTTTGTTACGCAACATCATGACCTTAGCACCAAATAGTAGGCATTGTACCTTGGACTCTATTTTTCGATGGTTCATCCTCACAGAAAGGTGGGGGCGCTGGCATTCTATTAGTTTCTCCACAAGGAATAACTTTTGAGTATGCTATTCCCATTGAATTTCATGTGACTAACAATCAAGCAGTATGAAGCGTTACTTAGAGGGCTTCGGCTTCTCATAGAAATAAAAGTCGTTCTTTGTTGAAATCTTTGGAGATTCTGAAATGGGTGATCAACCAGTTGATCGCCAATATGAATGCAAGAATGACGCGCTAAGAGAATACTATGAGGAATGCCGGGACTTTTTAAAAAGCTTTCGGGTAGCAACCTTGCATCATATCCCTAGGGGCATAATGAAGAAGCAAATAGATTGGCACAAACCGCTTCTGGATATCGTGAGGATCAAGAAATCTTCACTATAGGTGAAAGTGTTCCGGATGCTGAATGTGGTTGGCGATTGGAGGCATGAAATCACCAAATATCCGAAGGATCCATCGCAGAAAGTTACCCGAAAGCTCGGTACAAAGCCCTTAAGTTCGTCCTTCTCAATGATCACCAGATTACAAATCTATAGATGGAGTATTGCTCAAATGTCTAAGCCAAAAAAGAGGCCGAAAAGGTGATGTATGAAGTGCATGAAGGATTGTGTGGTGCACATCAATCAGCTTATCGAATGAAATGGATAATTCGGAGAACTGGTTATTTTTGGCCAACTATGCTGGAAGATTGCTTTGATTATTATAAAGGGTGTCATGATTGTCAAAAATTTGGCAATATTCAAAAGGCTCCAAAGATTCTGTTATGAACCCAATAATCAAACCTTGGCCATTTAGAGGATGGGGCATAGATTTAATTGGTCGATACATCCTCCTTCGAGCAAAGGGCATAAGTTTGTACTCCCGGCCACGATTATTATTTCACTAAATGGGTTGAGGCCATTCCTTTGAAGAAAGTTACATCGAGAATATGATCGGTTTTAGTCAAAGAGCATATAATTTATAGATTTGGAATCCCTCAAACCATAACAACCGATCAAGGAACCCAGTTCACTTCTTCGGAATTTTGTGACTTTGCCAAGGACATGGGGATCAAGCTTTATAATTCTTCTCCTTATTATGCGCAAGCCAATGGTCAAGCGAAGCATCCAATAAGATTATGATCAAGATCATTCAAAAGAAGATTAATGAGAAGCCAAAAAGATGGCATTTGGTTCTTAATGAAGCGTTGTGGGCTTACCGAATGGCTTGTCACGGGTCAACTCAAACATCTCCTTATGAGTTGGTTTATGGGCATTATGCTGTCTTACCATGGGAGTTGCAATCGGGTTCAAGATGAGTTATGTTGCAAAAGGACTTGGAAAAGAAAGATTATACAAATCTGATGATAGATGAATTAGAGGATTTACATTTGATTCGTCTCAAGGCATTGGAAAATATTGAGAAGAATAAGATACGTGTTGCCAAGTACTATAATAAAAAGTTAGAATGAAGCAATTCGCAGAAGGTGATCTGGTTTGGAAAACTATATTGCCGATTGGATCAAAAGATAGAGCATTCGGCAAGTGGTCTCCGAATTGGGAGGGACCTTTTCGGGTAGAAAGATGTGTGCCTGGCAATGCATATATTTTGAAGACTTTGTTTGGAGAAGAATTCGCCAGAGCTATCAATGGAAGATATCTTAAAAAAAATACTACCCTAGTGTTGAGGTTGGTTCATAGAAAGAATTGAAACCAAACAAAGATGGAGGAAACATCGCCTTTTAGCACAAAATTGTGAAACCAAAATAGCCGATATGGTTCATATCGCCTCTAGTACAAAAAAATATCTATGCTTAACCGAAAGTGGCTCGAAATTGACTTCAAAGATTCGACCGGTTGGTTTATCGGGAAGAGAGAAGGATAAGATCTTGAAAGGTACTGCTCAGTGATGCGTCAAGTCGTTTGTGGCGTAAGACTAAGATCTAATCGACTAAAGTGATGTCACTGCATTCGGGAAAATCATTCAAGAACCGCTTTGAATCGAAAGGGCATTAAAGACATTCATCCGGCAATCAACACAAGATCATAAGCAAGACACATTCTCAGAAGATGATTTCATGATTCACAGATCAATCCCTAGTTACAAACTACTCCTGGAATAATTTATTAAGAACAGATTGGGGATTTATGGACTCGGCAAGGGCGGTGGCATGGTCCCCGTAGAGCTCCAGCTGCTCCTCGATGCCCTCCACCTCGTAAGGATGACCTCCTGCAAAGCCAACGGCTTGAACAGAATAGTCCTCATTGGTGCGGGAGGTCATCGCCGCCAAGCCGAGAGAGACGCCAAGATGAACGCCTTGGATGATGGCCTGATCAACACGGCCGTCAATGGCATCCAAGCGCGCCTCGGAAGTTTCTCCCTGGGCGTTCACCTTGTCGGCCGCCCGGGTTGCCGCTGCCTTCAACCGCTCATTCTCCGCAGAGAGTGCTGAAAGATGAAAGGTTAATCAAGATGCAGGGAGATGATGAACAAATTGAGATCAATGAATACGAACCGGTGATAGCATCGCAGAATTGCTTGCGTTGGTCTTCCCATTCGGCTTGTGCAATGCCGAGTTGCTTGGAGACTTCGCCGAGCTCATTCCGGGCCTCGTCCCTCTCCTTGCGGAAACGGAGCGCCTCCTCATGAACGTACAGAGGCTCCTCCTCCTCCGACTCTGCTGGACCCCAAGGGTTAGGGTTGTAGGAGTTGCCGGAGTCGGAGGAACTCGAGGAACCGGCGACCGACACCGGTTGGCTGGAGGTGCCCGGTTGAGTCACCACCATTGGGGGCAGCAGATGGTATTGCTCCGTGATGACCCGCGGCCTGAGAAAGAAGAAAAGCCGAGAGATTAGGAGATGAACAGTGAGCAAAAACACGCGAAGGCAGCAGACTGATCTTACCCATGGCGTTGCCGGCGTCGCGGCTCCGCTCCCTTTGCCTCTCCTTCGGCAGGACGCTTCCCGTGGTCACCGGCGCTCGACATTGATGATTTTGAAGATGGGGTTTTTCTTTCTAAGGGTTTCGGTGATGAAGATGAGAAGATGGTGATGAATGCTAACCGGCAATGGTGGTGGAAGCCGGAAGAGGGCTTTATTTATAGGCCAAAATGGAGTTCGTGGCGCACGACTCGGGGTATACCAAACGACGAAGTAGGGTTTACTCCTCTTTTGGGCCGTTACCGGGCTGGGCCAGGCTCGGCTAAGTCAAAAATGACGGTTCAGAGGAATCGGCTAATCCCCTAATCGGGAAGTCCAGGATGAAGGCCATCTGTCTATTCGGGGGGCCTAAAAGCATTCGGTTGTGTCACTAATCGGATTGAAATGAAGGAAACCGAAATTATCACAGGGAGCTCAAGTGTTTAAAAAAAAAGATACGGTATATAAATGCATTACAACCCAGTGTTTCAGTTGCCTAGGAACAGCTTAATGGCATCTATAGCATTATTCCTGATTCGGCTAACTTCCTTCAAAGACTTTGTTGTCATCATCCTCGAGCTTTGGATTTTGGCAAGCCGAGTTTTTGATCTGGCTGATTTTCCTTGATGATAGAAGCTATCTTCATCCCTGGTTGCATCTATGGAGGTTGGTAGATTCGCAATCTTATCTTTGTAGGATCGATGCTTTGGCATTCACCTGAATTAATCGAGCTTCGGTTTGGCTTTCTCTTCCTCCATAGTTGCCGCCTCGTGGCTCGAGTTGCCAAAGTTTGTTTAGCGGCTTGAATGGGGAATGCAACTCCTTAACTTGTTGCTTCTTCATCGCCTTATCATCTTGCAGAGCAGCTCAAGTTGCTATGTTCTTATTTGCTCTCCTAACCTTACCAACATGGTCATCAAGATGAGTTGCGATTCCAAAGGAGCCTTGAGAGCTTGGGGAATTTCTTGGTCAATAAGCTCAAAAAGGTCCCTTATCGATCAAGTCCCCGAACTGTAATACCGATATCCTTGGTCGAAGAAGAGCAATTTCTTTTAGGCGAGCCTGGTTCTCTGTGATAATAGCTTCCCGGCCGGGATGTGGTTTCTTCGTCTCCTTCATTGATGTACTCTTCGATTGTGAAAGAGTAGCTAACGGTCGGCTTAGCATCATCCTGTGGAAAAGGAGAACCATTAGCCGACTGATCAGAGCTATATAAAAGATCAATGAGGTGAGAGATTACCTTTTGGGCAAAGTAGCTTCTTCCGATTGATTCCCATCGTCCCCGGCTTGGTTGAAGGTTCAGTTGGACACCGAGGATGATGAGCTTGAAACTTGAGGAGAAGATGATCCCTCTCATCCATCCCATCCGAAAATCATCTGAGGGTGATTAATAAGTGCAATGAGTAAAATTGACAAAAGAAAGAGAAGGGGGCATATGAAAAGCTATTACCAAGTGTGACCAATGGCTCCCTCAATTTCTGCACTATCAATAGAAGCATGAGGAGGAGATTCTTCTGCCATTTTATCCAGGAAATGATCTGCTTCTAAGTATCAAGTGGCAAAATCAGTTCATTTGGTGCAAAAAGGGGAACAATCAGTTGAGAAGGTAATCACCTGTATGGCCAATGGACTCTTGAATTTCTATATCTTCCTCTTGGATTTCAACATCTTCGAGTCTCGAGAAAATGTTTCGGTAATTCTCAACACGTTGGCTAATTTTGAAGGCCCCGACACGTGGGTGAAAGAAAATATATAATAAGTAAAATAAGCCCCATCATGGTTCGAACAAAACCCGACCAAGAGTATACCTTGGGAGAGAGCTTAACCTTCTTGGATCTTGTTCTTCTCGGGCACATTAACATCTCTCGCTTGATCCAAAGAATAGCCTTCCTCTTGCCTTCTCCTTTCGAAGAAGCGTACCCGAGCTACCGGTGTTTTCATGAGGGTTGCCGGGATGGAGCATTAAAACCTAAGGCGGGGATGGGTCCAAATTGGTAATATTGGACTACTCGTGAAGGAGGGGTAGGCTCAAGGTCCTGCAAAAAACAGTACAATACTGAAATTAAAAACAAAGTCAAAAAAAGAGGTAATTGTGAGTATGAAGAAAGTTACCTCGCTGTCAGAATCAAATTGAGCATACAAATCTTGACACAAGGGGTGCACTGGCATATTGAAAATATGGGCACGCCACTCTTGCCACCAAGAGGAAAACAAAGGATGAGCAGCTTCTATCAATCCCAAAGGTGAGGGCATGAATTCTGGCAGATCCCATCCAAGCTCAAAAACCCTTTTGGCCTCCATTTCATCTCCTATTCTCTCTCTGGGCCTTATGATGGTTGAGAAAAACAATCTTGGGGGCGTTGCCCACACCCCTAACCGCCTAGCCGACATGTTTGGATTATAAAATTCATAAGAAGGATTCAAAGAACCTCCCATGGTGAAACTCTGGCGGCAAGACGCAGGGGCTTGATAAAAGAATTGAAGATCTCTCAGTAGCAACCCTATCTCGAAAAGCCGATTCATAACTGAATTTGCAAGGAAGAGTCGAGTGTCACTTTCTCTATAAGGGAGCCATATCACATGATTGAAGCCTTTAAAGAATAGCTTGAACAGATGGCCAAGGTCTATATCAATGGTAATAGCAAATGCTTCTCCATAAGTTTGACAGCCTTCTCTTTCACTTGGCCATCCTCATCATCGTTGGGATGAAGGAAAACCCAAGGTGTTAAGGTCCACAGAGACTATTTGGTGCATGTACAATTGTAGCCACATCTGCACAAACCACCAGGGACCATTTACACAATGAATTTCCCCATATTGACGCATCTGAACAATGGTCTGATGCATCATGTGATAGACAGCTCCCAGGAGATATTTGCCTAGAGGAATTAAAGTTCCTGCAGCCAGCTCCTCGGCCATTACCATGTGATTGAGAGTTGGCTCATTAGATTTGCCACAAAAAACAAACCTGCAGAGCCACATGTTCAGGAAGGCTTTGTATTCCTTGCTATCAACAGACCCTGTGGACATGTAAGTCTGTATGTATTTGGTCCATCCGCTTCCCGATTTGACTGCCTTCTGGTTGCTGTTGATCTTGTACTTAGAGGGGTATACTGGCGCCGTTACATTAAGGCCTGTCATCATGAAGACATCGGCCAAAGTAAAAGACATCGGGCCATGACCAAAGATGAAAGAATTAGCAGCGTCCGGACCGAAGTGGGAAGTCGCTATCAAGAGAGAGTCGCTTTTTGGGTGTTGCCGACGAGATAACTCTAAGCAATGCCGAATGTCCCGAGAATCCCAAAGACTACTACTCTTGTTCAACATTCTCTCGTACCACTTCCGCCATCCGTAAATCGAGGGAAAGGCCGGGTTTTGAAAGTGTTTGGCCATCGGTTCGGGAAGCTACTCCGGATTTGAAGGGGATCCTCAAAGTTTCTTTCTCCACAAATTCGATTGGATTGGGATCTCCCATCGGGCCCAAGAAGTACGAATCGGGTTCGTAGCATAAGGAATCAAAATTTCACCCTTGTATTCCTTCGTAAGAGTAGAACGGCCGAAAAGAATCGAAAAAGTGAAAAAACAAGAAAAGAAATTGCCGAATACATGGAAGGAATCAAGATACCTCCGAACTCCGTCAAGGGTTGCCATTGGGGATTGGAAGTAAGCTCGAATCTGAACGAGGAAGAGTCGGGTGTTTGAATGGCGGCATGGATTTGAACAAGATTGACCTAGATGAGAAAAAGAATCTGTGTTCAATTTCGAACAAAAATCTCTTTTATCCCGAAATTGAGGGGGCATGTGTTAACACCGGATTTTGGTAAGGGTCAATGACAAAAATATTCGGCAAAGGCTATGAGAGAGCAGGGATTCATCGCGTTCGGCAAATACGTCGCGCGTGGTCGGCTAATCTTGAGCTATTCGGCAAACATATGTGCGGCCGACTCGGGTGGTTCGCAAGCGGTAACGCTGCGTCGGTTATCTTCAAAATGCAAAGACTCGTTCGGGAAGCAAGGTGGCCGACTTTGAAGGAAGGAAACATGACAATTCCGAGAAAAATAAAGATGATGGCTTTACTCTTACCTAAAAATCTTTGTAATCGTATCTGTTTAGGACTTATATTTGTCCGTGGTATAAATATAAACCCTCGACCATTGTAAAGATTATTCACAATCAAATCAATACAACCGCCCCGTGCCACGTTTTCGAGTCCTTTTGTCGTGTCGCCGAAGTTCTTCGAGAGGAGCCATCGATCCGTCGACCTCCGTAAGTTCCGGCAACCTTGCTATCATGTCTAGTATCATGCGGTGGATTTAGATCTTGATGCAAGTAGTCTTGTTCGCCTCGATGGGATGGCCGTGCGGCAGCGCCTACTTGATGATCAAGAAGTCTTTGCTTATGCTTTGTCTATCTCGACTAGATGGCCGTGCGGCGGCAGCGCCCGCTTGATAGCTTAGCGGGGCAAGATAGTTATCGGTTCTTGGTTAGATCGTGAGTCGTGCGGCGGACTAGGATTTGGCTCAAGGATTAGTTATCGGCTCTATTAGATTTGGCAAGATCTATTAGATTCATTAAGTTATCACGTGTTGCATGTCTTTAATGTTTTAATTATTTGTAACACTCTTTTGCCCAATCTAGACTTGGTCGGTTTCGGCTTCTTATTTTATAGATCTATTTGCTCTCTAATGTTCTTTTTTACTCTTATATTATCATGATAAATAGATCGTATGCTTACGTGGCCGAATTAGATCAATCTAGATTGTTACATGTTATGGGTTCTTGCACGTTAGAAACGTTTAGACTTCGATAGGATCGGGTATCGTCGGCGATGCAGGTCTTTGATTAGTTTATTCGTGATAACTTGTATGTTCCTTCTTCATGGACCCCGAGTCGGCCGTATTGCCGAGCTTGGTTATGCTTCAATTCATGGTTAACTTTCACATGTTCAAACATGTCTTCTTATGCATGCATGTTCGGTAATCAATACACTACGTGTTTCACCTTCATATTAGCCGAATGAATCGTATGCATGATTGGCGCATGCCTTCTATAGCCGTATGTCGCCGTAAATAAAAAGTGGCTTCGGGGGGCGTATATACGGAACTGTGCGGTCTCATCCGACACGCTCTGATTTTGTATTTAACAATTTCTTTGTCCCTTGTCGGGCCAGTCAAACCGACCGCACGCTCGGATCTCCAAACCGCAAGGGCTGTCCGATTGAAGTCACGCTTTTTCGCTTGCTGTGTGTGTGCTTGGCGCAGGGTGCAGATTTTGTGCCAACAGATACTTGATAAATCTTGGGGCATATAATTTTTGAGGGTCCTGTTCAGTCGCGGCCCGCATGGACCCATGGACGCGCCTAATAGGAACACACACACCATGTCTAGGCCAAACACATGCAACAGGTTGCCCTACATCCACTACGCTAGGGGAACATTTTTTAGGGGTAGCCTATAGTCACCGGGTCCTTAGGAATCAATTATTTCTAGGGCCAGCTGCCCATACAAATTGATTCGTAGAGGTGGCTAGGCATTTGTAGACATGGTTAGGCCCGTCTTAATGGAAGGTTTCACCTCTCGGTTTTTAAGACGTGAAACTAAACAAGTATTTTCGTTGCATAGTTTCATAGTTATTTAGCCTTTTTGGGTCCCATCGGTCTCCTCCCCATCTTTTTTCTCATCACACTGCCTGCCCATCTCTCACGCCACGCGTCCGCGCCCGCGGCTCGTGGCGGAGCTTGTTCGCGCCCATGGCCGGCGACCTCATACGGTGTCGCTTGTGGCGGAGCTCGTCGCGCCCGCGGCTCATGGTGGAGCTCGCATTGTGCTAGCGCATGCGGTCGGCAACGCCCTCCCGCAGTGGAGCTTGTGGCGAGCCACGCTCGTGGGTCGACAACACCCTCGAGTGGGCTCATGCCCGTGGTCGGCCGCCTCGCCCCTCACACACAACAGACCCCTCGCGGTTGTGGAGCTCCTGTCTTCCCCTCCGGGCTCCCTGGTTGCAAGCGTCCCCGCCCGACGGAAGAAGTTGTGGAGTCGATGAAATGAATTGAGGCTCTTAGTGTGAGTTTCATCCGGTTTCCAACGCCTTTTGAAACAATGCCGATATGTTTCATGAGGATGAAACATTTCTCTTTTCTCTCTTGCTCGTTTCATGCAAAAAACTCCAAATCTGGCGATGTGCCACTTTATTTAATGTGCATGAAACCCTCCATAAAACCCCATTAAGACCGACCTTATGATTTGTAGGGTGGCTAGACATTTGTAAGGCGGTTAGAAATGAAAGCCTTATGGGCATGCTTGGTTTCACTAGGTTGCTTACCTCGCCTAGCCTTGCCTGGCTAGCTTGGAGCAAGAGAACTCACCCAGCTAGGAGAGGTAATTTGGCTCTGTGAGGCAGCAATGTTGTTCAATAGCCTCCCTTAGCCATGTTAAACAATAAGACAACAGATGAACCAAGCAGCCCCTATATGTTGGTAACCCACCTTTGATAGCCATATACACGTGGGCCACAGTGAGCCAAATTTCAAATTAAACCGCATTTGACATCCGCTCAAGGTTGAGAAAATGACAAGGGATAATATACATGTCGGGGACCAAAATAAGGGCCCTCCTAACAATTAGGCCCAAGAAACGCAAAACTAGGCCACACAAGAACAAAACACGGCCCGCCAAGGCCCAAATAAGACTACACACTAACACCCCCGAGCCCACATTGCGGGGACTTCAACCAAACGTTGACTTTCCGCCCGTCCAAGCCTCCTTCATCAAGGCCTCGGACGAGTTCCTGTTTTCCGCCTCGCCCGAGCCTCCCCGTAGAGGCCTCGGACGGGCGTCCGCTTTCCGACTCGCCCGAGCCTCTCAGGCGGAGGCCTCGGGCGGCGACACGTCCCGACCGAGCCCCCCCTGCTGAGGCCTCGGACGGGCACTAACGTCCGCCTCGCCCGAGGCCTCCTTGCCGAGGCCTCGGACGGCACTAACACCCGCCCGCCCGAGGCCTCCCTACAATGGCCTCGGGCGGGTTCCATCGCTTCCGTCCCGACCGAGCCCCCCGCGCTAAGGCCTCGGGACGACACGCGCCATCACCTGGTCAAAGACTGACTACTGACTTGACGTATATCTACCGCCTTTCCCACGCTGATCGTCCGCCGACGCTAGCCCCTGGGCAGGGATGGGAGCCGTCCCGGCATCACACCGCACCTCTGCGCCAAGCACGACTACGCAATCCCTACAAGTAGCGGCCAGGCCTGCCACTGTAGGGCGTCATGATGACTAACCCCTCAGAATAGTCCCATCACGGGAAGTCCAAATACGGAGCATGCCGCATCCCGGGCAGAGACGGCGCCACCCCCCGGCAGCCGGGTCTTCCGGTGCCCCCGCCACATCGCACACCCAGCTTCCAGAGCCAGGGGCAGACGAGATGGTCCCGTGACGCTATATCCCCCGCCGGCCACGCCGTATACGACAACGACGCCGCCAGCCCTCAGTGAACCCGGACCGGATGAGTCAAAGCTACAAAGCAGCCACCTGTACCTGGGCACGCCATCATGACGCCCACGCCGACCCCTGCAGAGGCAGACGTCCCCTCCTTCGCCAAGAACGAGGAGCCGACTCCACGGGACGGCGCCCGCCATCGACAGTGCGGCGCCGTGCAAGACAAAACCACCGCCCGCACCCGGGGCCTCGGCACAAGGAGAGAGGGAGCCCCTAGGCCCCTCTGGGATGAGGCGGCGCCCACCACCGTCTTTCCTATTCAAACATCAGACTATAAAGCCCGTCCCTCCCCTTCCGGCTATAAAAGGGGGGGGATGGGGGTCCTTCCGGGGACAAGAAAATCGAAGGAAGCAAGTCAAGCAATCTCCTTGGCAAAAAAACGCACACACTCACTCATCTCACACGAGACTTGGGACAGCCCCTCTCCCACACCCGCTTGTACACCCTACCTACAGCACCTTGGTGCAGGATAATACAAAACCTTCTTGTGTCCTTCTTGCACACCATCCAGGGGTTGGGAGCACGCACGCAAATTCACTCGTTGGTACTAGGACCACTAGTTTTAGCACCGGCGGTTGGCGCGCCAGTAGGGGACTCAGGCGTGCTTTTTCGCTTTCCTTCCCGCCAAAACTCGAATGGCCAAAGAACGACATTTCGGGGCGGATTCCCAGCCCTAACTCCACTCCACTCCAAATTGGCCGGAACCGGGGACCCCGATCCGGTTTGAGAGCTCGAAGTTCGTGTCAACTGGAGTCCAAGACGACATGGAACTTCTCCCGGCCGGAGTCCGGGGACCTCCCGACCAGGCTTCTCGGTGGCCTACCGCCAGCCCGTCGCGGAGGCGCCGTGGGCGCTGCCTCCCGCCGAGGCCGACGACGCACCACGACGCCAGCGATGCGGAGGAGGACCTTGCGGCGTTGTGGGCTGGGCGACGCCGCCATCGCCACCACACCAGCCATTTGGCCGGGTCAACGCTGCTGCCGTGCGCAGCGTACGTCTCCACCGGCCATGGGACCCCTGAGGAGGCGCCCATCGCCCGCCACCGGGCGCTCCACGGAGCGCCTCGATGCGGACATCCCCGACGGATCCATCCACGCCTATGAGGAGCACCCTGGTTAGGCAGGAGGAACGGCCGGGCGCCACTCTCGGCGGGCCACATCCACCCGATCCCGGCTACCGCGAGGGCATCCTCGGAGCTTTTCCCGGCGTTACTTCACGGCTCACGACTCCTCGGGCGACATATGCGATCCATTTCGTGAATGCTTTCACGTGGAGATGCGGTGAGCTCGGCGTGGCGGCAACGGCAACGCGGCGGCGACCAGGGCCGTGATCCCCAGGCCCAGAGCAGCCTCCGGCTCGGCGCCACCCCCCAGGACCTAACACTTCCCCCGCCTCCGGGCGGGGGCCACAAACTCCGGCACATGCGGGCCCTCCGGGGACCCGGCGAAGACTACCCCTCAGAGGCCACGGCGTCCTGCTATCGAAAGGATTGGGGAGCTTGGGGACAGGCTTGAGCGCGACCATTAAGCTTGTTGGCCGGAGATAGAAAGCGTACGAGCATGCCCACCGTGCGGCGCGCAATCCTAGCCCCCGCTGTCGTCCGCACACGCCGTGACGCCAAATGGGGAAGGATCGTCAACGACGAGGGTGGAGAGCTTCCCCATCTTCCCACGCGCAAGTCATAACGTCGCGGCGGCTGCCCTCCTCGTCGGTCGATGCCAGAACCATCGACCCCGGAGGAGGGGAGCGGATTCAAGATGATCCGCGAGATTATCTCGAGACCGCTGCTGTCCAGCGTCGGTGGCTTCGGCCTCCCGGCATCGGACACCGAGGGATGAGGAGGATGAAGAGCCCCCCACGACGCCAGCGAAAGCTTCGGTCCATTAGGACCCATCGCGAAGCCGATCCGCGGCGTCTTGGGACGACCGCGGCAAGATCGACGATGGCGACGCACGCAAAGCGTCATCAACAACGCCGCAAAGGGAAGCCGGAGCCGGGCGGATCGACCGCCCGGCAGCGGGCGGAAGGCGCGATAGCGACGAGGACGCGACGATGCCGATCCTCGGGGCCCCGCGCGCCTTGAGCCCAGGAATCGCGGCGCACAGTTCCCTTTCCGGTTCCAGCAGCCGGCCAATCTTGCCAAATACTCGGGAGAAACAAACCCCGAGGTTTGGCTCAACGACTTCCGCCTGGCATGCCAGTTTGGCGGCCGCGGACGATGACCGGCTTATCATCCGCAACCTCCCCGCCGCACTTGGGTGATTCAAAGACGCGCTTGGTGGAGCATCTTCCCGCCCGCACAATCCGCTGACTGGTCCGAGCTAGTCGAGGGGTTTCGTGGGAAATTTCCAGGGCACCGTGCGCCACATCACATTCGTGGGATCTCCGAATCGCCGCCCGAGGAGGCACGAGACGCTACGTGACTTCATCGCGCTTCTCGAAGAAGTGCACGGAGCTGCCCAACGTGGCGGCACTGCCATCATGCCCTTGACGGCACGACCTGCAAGGAGCTCGTCCACGAAGTTGGGCGGAAGATGCCGACCACCGCCAACGAGCTGTTAGAGGTGGCGGCAGACCGCCTCCGGCGAGGAGGCGGTGGGAGCGATTTTCCGCGACGTGGGCAAAGGGAAACGGAAGGAGGACAATGCCGAGGGGGGAGGCAACCCGCGGCCCCAAAAAAAACAAGAAAAACAAGCACAAGGGGAAAAAGGGCAAGAAAGAGGTGGACTCCGAGGGGCGATATCGTTGCCACGGTGACCGCAAGACCCCCCCCGAGGGATTTGGCTTCGATGACATGCTCAAAAAAAGCCCTGCCCTTTCCACAAATTCCCTGTCAAGCACACTATGGGGGAGTGCGATTTGGCTTGTCGCTTCTATCGAAGCTTCCCCCACCCGAGGGCAAGAAGAAGAAGGAGGGGGAAAACAAAGGCGAGGAGTTCCCTCGAGGTCCATGACGTTTTCATGGTCATCGGGGACTGCCGGCGAACCTCACTCAGCGCGCCGGGATAAGCGTGAGCGTCGAGAGATATTCTCGGTGCACCCGCCACTCCGCAGTACCTGCCGTGGTCCGCCGACGCCATCACCTTCAGCATCGACGACCACCCGCCTACGTGCCAAAGCCTGGGGCGGTACCCGCCGTGGTCGACCCTATTGTCGGCAACGTGCGACTCACCAAGGTGCCGATGGATGGCGGAAGTGCCCCTTAACATCCTCTACTCGAAACCCTCGCCTTGTTGGGGGATAGAGCGCTCGCAGCTTCGGCCCGGTAGCTCTCCCTTTCGGGCGTAGTGCCGGGTAGACGCCGCCGGCCCCTCGGCCGATCGACCTCCCTGGCCCTGTTTGGGACACCATCGAACTTTCGCAAGGAGGTCATCACCTTCGGCGTGGTTGACTTTCGAGGAACCTATCACGGAATCCTCGGACGACCCGCGTATCGCGGTTCATGGCCGTCCCAACTACACTTACCTTCTCCTCAAGATGCCGGGGCCTAATGGCGTCATCACCGTTGGCCCCTCCTACGAACACGCGTTCAATCTGCGGACGCCGAGGCGGTCGAGCACGCCGAGGCTGTGGCGATCTCCGAGGCCCTCGACACCAAGCGTCCCGGGCGCGTTCGAGCCATCCGGCCACGGAGAAGGAGGGAGGTCCCGCTGACCCCGCCTCCATCCGCAAGGTGGTGAAGATCTGCGCCTCCCTCGACCCGAAATAGGAAGTTGTGCTCGTCGACTTCCTCCGCGCAAACGTCGACATCTTTGCGTGGAGCCCCCTCGGACATGCCGGGCATTCCGAGGGAAGTCGCCGAAACTCCCTTGACATCCGGGCGGGTCCAAGCCCGATGAAACAAATACTGCGCCCGATTTGACGAGGAGAAGCGCAGGGCCATTGGCGAGGAGGTGAACAAGCTTTTGGCGGCCGGGTTCATCAAGGAGGTGTTCCACCCCTCGAGTGGTTATCTAACCCCTGCATCGGTTAGGAAAAAAAGAGTGGGAAATGGAGGATGTGTGTAGATTACATTAATCTAAATAAAGCATGTCCGAAAGTCCCTTTTCCCTTACCACGTATCGAATGTATAGTCGACTCCACTTCGGGGTGTGAGCTCTTATCCTTCCTTGACGCCTATTCGGCTACCACCAAATCAAGATGAAGGAGTCCACCAGCCAGCGACTTCCTTCATCACCCCTTTCTGCATGTACTGCTACGTGGCGATGCCCTTCGGACTCGAGAACGCAGGGCCACGATCCCAGCGGTGCATGCTGGGCGTTTTCGAGACCACATCGGTGAAACCGTAGAAGCCTACGTCGACGACATCGTGGTCAAGACCAACGAGGCCGACAACCTCATCTCTGACCTTGAGGTCGCATTTCAGTGCCTCAAGGCCAAGAGCGCCAAGCTCAACCCCGAGAAGTGCGTCTTCGGGGTCCCCCGAGGCATCCTCGGGTTCATCGCCTCAAGCGCGCATCGAGCCCAACCCGAGAAGATAACTTGCGGTAACGAGCATGGGGCCGATCGAGGACCTGAAGGGTGTACAACGAGTCATGGGCTGTCAGCGTCTCTAAGCCGCTTCATCTCACGGCTCGGCGAAGGGCCTGCCCTCTATCGCCTCCTCTCGAAAGTCCGGCAGCTTCTCTCGGACCTCCGAGGCCCAGGAGGCCCTCGACAAGCTCAAAGCCGCCCTCGCCAGGGCCCTCGATCCTCGTCCCCGCCAAATGGGAAGGGGAGCCTCCTCCTACGCGTTCTTTGCAACAACGCAGTAGTCCCGAGGCGGCCATCGTCGTCGAGAGGGCAGAGGAGGGCCACACCTACCGTCCAAAGGCCAGTTTACTTCATCAGCGAGGTGTTGTCCGAGACCAAGATCCGCTACCCGCAGATCCAAAACCGCTCTACGCGGTGGTCCCGACCCGGCGCAAGCTCCTCGCACTACTGACGCTCACCCTGTGACCGTGGTCTCCTCCTTCCCCTGGGGGAGATCCTCCAAAATCGGGAAGTCTCGGGCGGGTCGCCAAGTGGTCCGTTGAGCTCATGGGGGAAACCCTCTCCTACGCGCCAAGGGAGGCTATCAAGTCTCGTGTCTTGGCCGACTTCATCGCCGAATGGACCGATTTTCGGCTACTGCCGCCCGGCTCCGGTGGAATGTTTGGATAATGTACTTCGACGGGTCCCCCTCGAAGATCTGGAGCCGGGCGCTGGCCTCCTCTTTGTCTCCCCCCCTCTGGTGCACATGCGACACGTAATCCGCCTTCACTTCCCAAATCAAACAACATGGCGAGTACGAGGGCCTACTCAATGGGTTGAAGATCGCCATCGAGCTCGGCATCAAGCGCCTTGATGTCCGAGGGGACTCGCAACTTGTCATCGACCAGTCATGAAAGACTCAAGCTGCCACGACCCCAAGATGGGCCCAGCCAGTCGCAAGGCGGTGCGCGCGCCTCGGAAGACAGTTCGAGGGCCTTGAGCTCAACCACGCGTCCCGTGTACAACGAGGCCGCCGACGAATCCCGCCAAGATCGCCTTATTGGAAGAACCCCCTTCCCCCCGACGTCTTCACAAGGGACCTCACGGCCCTCCATCACACTCAGCGAACAGGGAGGAGGCCACGGAGAATCGCTTCCGACCCCCCTGGGATCCGGGAGATGTCCAAGGTCACCTCCCGCAGCCGAGGCGTCAAACCCCGTGGTCATGGAGATCGACGGAGAACCCGAAGTCAACCCCAAGCCGGATGGAGAAAGCCATGCCTCGATTGGATTGTTCGGGAACCCTCCCCCGAGGACTTCAATCAAGCCCGACATCGAAGAGCAAAGTCCTTCATCGTCATCGAGGACCCACCCCTCTACAAACGAAGCCCCTGGGGTCCTGCAAATGATGCATCACGGCCGAGGATGGCCTTGCCCCCTGTTCGCAAAATCCACGCCGGGGGTGTGGCCACCATCCCCCCCCGCCTCCCGCTTTCAGGGGTTCTACATCACAACCGCTTGTCGCCGACGCCACCGAGGTAGTGCGCTTTTGCGAGGGTGCCGCACTACGCTGTCGACGCACCTTACCCAGCACACCTGCATCATCCCGATCACATGGCCCTTCGCCGTGTGGGGTTTGGACTTAGTAGGACCTCTCAAGAAAGCGCCCGGGCT